>OZ012691.1:10000-15000 GCA_963942565.1 Maea johnstoni | reverse complement strand
CTGTGTTGGACGGGAAAGCTCCGTGACAAATACTTCACTAGATGCCTTCAGAGAAACAGAAATCCTTCTTCAAGAAAACTGAAGTTTAGCATATGGTCAATGTAGCCCAGATCCTCAAGCCTCTATTTATGCAAATATTTCAATATATATGATAGATTACAGGCAAAATGATCCGAAAAACTAAATTTCTTGGGATTCTCCACTCACCTAGTAAAAAAGTTTCATCTGCTCTGGAAAGAAATATCCAACAGTTAATAGGATCACATATGCACAATTAAAAATAATAATCACATAGTTATTTTATAAGTTGGACATAAACTATGAATGTTCATAATTTATGCATAACTTCGTTATTTTGATATCAATTGGTAAAGTGGACAGGTGGACACTTTGAGCAACATCTAGACATTTTGAATCTGTCTGTAAATGCAATCAGTCTCCATTCACTCCTACATCCCTAATCCTGAAGACACCCATTCAGTTAATCTGGGTAGAGGCAATTTATCAAATTATCTCGCCTCTCCCCAAACTGAATTATAAGGGTTGTCAATGAGAAGGGATAGTGGAGGAAGGCAGAATTCACATTATCTGGGATCTACCAATATCTTTGATTTGTACAGGAACAGATTCAAGAATTGACTAGGTGGTGAATGAAATCTACCTCTGAAAATGCAAAAGCTAAACCTATGATGCTTTCCAAAACTTTGTTTTGCAATAAAATGAAGTATTGGTAGGTGGAGTTTGAATAAGAGGAGGGGAAATGAGCAGTAGGCATTTGTTTCGTAAATTATAGACTATTTTGTTAATGTCAACAAAGACAATACTGCAGGTTAAGTGAAGGAAGTCCAACTACTTTAGGTAATGACTAAAGCCCTATTTTGATAGTTTCGACATAAAGAGCATTATTTAGTCTATGGCAATTGTGTTTACAGCTATTTCCTAAATTGCCTGTTTATGTTTGTAGGGGGAGGCTACTTGTAAAACACATACCATTGTCTCTGCCATAAAAAGTTGATATTGCAATAGAGCAGGTTTCAAAAAGTATCTATAGACTACTTATTAGGTCAATCACATGTGCAGCTCAAAATCTTAAGTGTTCATCCAACCTAGATGAAAAAAATGCTTATAAGTTTAAACTACACTTATAACTTCATTCAATTTAAGAAATCAATGATTTACTTTTATTTTTGTACAGCTCCCAAACATCATCAGTGATAATGCAGGTTATGACAGTGCAGACCTTGTTTCTAAACTAACTTCTAAAACAACAATGGGACTTAGTAAGTCTGACTTTGTAGCGATTTCCCTTCTCCATTTCTCTTCTATACCCGAGTGTATTGACTGTATATTATTGAAGTGAAGTGAAAATGAAACAGCTATTTGCATTGATTTAGCTTACATTGCATTCAGATAACCAGCTCTATACATCCCGATAATGCCTATCCCTTATGTCGTATAATAGTTAATATTTGAGAACTTTTACTGGAGATTTAAAGTATAAAGTGCAAAAAAATATCTGTCATTACTGACCCTTTACTAGAGTTTGCAAAACTTATTTCATATACTTCTGATCACTCACACACACACACACTTACACAAACCTTGTATTAAAATGTGTATGTGTACCTTTGTTTGTAAAAAATTATAATTTTCTCAGCTTTAACCTCCCACATGAAAACAGTTTTGTTATCATTGTAGATATGGCTAGTGGCGAAGTTGGCAGCATGGATGGTCTAGGTATCATCGAGTTCCTCCAGGTAAAGAGACAGGTGCTGATTAGTGTTGCTAAAGCTGCAGAGATGATCCTAAAGGTGGATGACATCATCATCAAAGCCGCACCTAGACAGAGGGCTCCATTAAACTTGACAGCCAACACCTACACTATTGGGTCAAACGCTGCGTCAGACCTTTCTGCGAAATACCAGGTGAAGAGGCTGTGGCAATGGATACCTTTGCCAATTCTTTTAGGATGGTGAGCATCAATATCCTACTGTGGCAAATCAGCCATGACTTATATTTTTTATGTGCAGATAGTGTCAATTCAAACGTATGGTTTCTAAAAAAGCTCTATGAGCTTGTTGGAATATATCGATTGGTTTCGTATGTAGTTATTATTTTATCAAACGTATTTGAACTGTAATCTGGCCTTTAAATTCTTAAGTTCCGACATAACCAAACGCAAAGTTGAATGGATATGTGAGTAGACATGGAAAGGTCAGCTCACACCAAATGGATAAGTATAATGTACAATTCATTTATATTTGTTAAAGTGAACTGTTTTGTGAGATTTTGCTCAATTGCTGTATGCAATGTCATAAATGTATCCTTAATCTCTATAAATTCGGAAGTTTATCTGTCCATC
The DNA here is from genome assembly GCA_963942565.1 of Maea johnstoni. Taxonomy (NCBI): domain Eukaryota; kingdom Metazoa; phylum Annelida; class Polychaeta; order Spionida; family Magelonidae; genus Maea; species Maea johnstoni. The sequence continues at coordinate 12,638 of OZ012691.1, read as the reverse complement.
TTGATGGACCATGTATTTACAGTAAGAGATAATAGAAGCCACTTGCTAATACAGCAAGCTGACACCCTGTTAGCAAGTCTGTGGTTGCCTCCTATTTCTGGCCACTGACAAAGTCAGCGAGAGGGTTGAAGCTTCTTTGCTTTTTTTCAAGCCCAGAGGAAAATGTAGAAGTGCATCATGTAAGCAATTAACTAAAACCATGCAGATTCCTCAGTTATGTCATCACCTGTTTATCACATAGTGCAAGGGGTAATCTGACATACCTGCTACTCTTACCATATACATTATCGTGTAGGATAGGCTATTCTCAGTCGCCACGCTACAGACCTGTACAATCTAAAATGCATTTAAGTGGTGGATATATTGGACTCTATCATTTGTGTGAATTTGATGACTGCTAATAGCGGACCAACTTGTTTTTGAGTGTGAATTATTGAGAACTATCTATTATGTCTTCATGCCAATATTTTAGATGAAAATACAAATAAACTTGTATTGTAAAAGATATTGTCTTTTAAATTAAAGATAATATCATATCACATTTACATTGAAGTGGCTGTTGTCCAGGTAGAAGTCATCATTTGTTCTAAGAGGCTTGTTGGAATTCTAGAAGTTTTTTATGAGAGTTTCTAAATATATCTAATGCAATGATAACACACACACACACACACATATATATATATATATATATATATATATATATATATATATATATATATATATATATATATATATATATATATATATATATATATATACAGGTGAACTTGGATATGACGGACCACTGTATGACGGATTTTTCCATATGACGGACAACATGCTTAGTCCCAATCCGATGGATATCAAGTATTTGTCATATGTATATGACGGATTTTGCATATGACGGACCAATTTTCCTGGTCCCATTGAGTCCGTCATATCCAAGTTCACCTGTATATATATATATATATATATATATATATATATATATATATATATATATATATATATATATATATATATATATATATATATATATATATATATGTGTGTATATGTATATATATATATATATATATATATATATATATATATTATATATATATATATATATATATATATGTGTGTATATATATATATATATATATATATATATTCAGTTCCTACGACTCCGCAGGATCTGTAGCGACACCGATGACTTTACACACCACGCTAGGGAAATGACCAAACATTTCCTTAAAGCAAATTACCCCCCAAAAATTATGCAGGAAGCTTTCAGTAAAGCTTACCACTTAGACAGAAATACTTTGCTGAATCCTCCAGAATTAGATGAAATTTTCCTTATCACTACAAACCAGCCAGGGGGCAGAATCCTGGGAGGTATAGTCAACCAAAACTGGGATATCTTAGATAAATCTTCGAGCACCCGTGAAGTTTTAAACTGGAAAGTAACGCAAGGGTTTAGAGATTTATTAGTTCGCGCACTAGTCAAGAACCCCCTAAATGTAAATAAAGTGGAATACCCCCCATGCAATTACAAACGCAATTTCTGCACTAGATAAAGCTGCAGATGCTGCATTAAACTGGACACTTCTGGCCAGATTAAAAGTCCTATCACTGGACGCAACTACAACACCATTAGATGTTGTAGTTGCAAAACCAACAACATTATCTATTGTATCACCTGCCAAGTATGTTTCAAACAATATATTGGGAATACCAAAGGAACATTGGGTAAACGGATGTGTGAACACTTCCGAGATATCACCCAACATAACTCCACTCATAGTGTCGGCCGACACTTTAATTCGGAGCAACACTCAATCCTACTTTTTCATTTCCCATTAATAAACAATGGTTTAAAAAAGGTATTACAATGGTGTCTGACTTTCTGGGAATTATGAATGTAGTAATGCCAATTGACACATTCATGGATACCTATGGTCTGAAAACCAACTTTTTGGAATACCATCACATTTCACACAAAATAAAAAAAGTTTATTGAATGGAGAGATATGCCTTTGTACGAGGAAGACCAACCCAAAAATAGTTCCTTGAATGTTTTCTTAAATCAAACGGTAAAGGGTGTCTCAAAAATTTACAGTCAAATAAAAAACACCTCATCTTCATTGATAGATACAGCAGTTGAGAAATGGTGTGCAAACTCAGAGCTTGACTTCAACAGTTTTGATTTAAGTAGATCATTCCAGAAACACCATTTAATTTATAAAGACACTTATTTAAAATACATCCAATTTCGTACTCTCCATCATAGACTTTTTACCAATGAGAAACTATTTAAGATGGGCATTAAAGACTGATCTTCGTGGTTTTTGTCATACTCATACTGACTCCATATATCATATGTTCCTGGATTGTGAAATTTCGAACCATCTGTGGAATGAAGTTCAGGAATGGATTCATACTTTAGGTATGGATAATTATAACCTCTCTCAGTCAAGAATCATTCTCGGTGACTTGGAAAATGCAATGGCAATAAACACGATAATATTGTTGACTAAGAAGGTTATATACAACTCTATGAAGAAAGAACAAAGACCACATATATTAAACATTAAAAATGAGGTAAAAAAGTTTTATTATGAGGAAAAATACAGATGCCTCTTAAGAGGTAAAGGTCCGCTTTTTGAAAAGCAAT
>OZ012690.1:47357929-47384021 GCA_963942565.1 Maea johnstoni | reverse complement strand
TCTCTTACATCGAAGTGGTCAGACCAATACACCAACACACGGACAGTTTACATGTCTCCATATATATATATATATATATATATATATATATATATATATATATATATATATATATATATATATATATATATATATATATATATATATATATATATATATAGATGTATTTAAACATCATCTCTACATGTATTAATGGAACGGTAGGTGTTTTAACATCATATATACACGTATTACCGGAGGGGTATATGTTTTAAACATCATCTATACAAGATAAGATTAGATACTGTAAGATAAGAACATTTTATTTAAGTCTCACTCATTATAGACTTGTTAAAAACATGACACAGCAAGAACAATGGATGGTCAATTCTGACCTACGAGAGACTATAACTAATTAATACACGATATACATTGTTAAAGAATATATTAATATCACATGAAATCAGTTCTTCACACATCAGTTCTGATATAGAGCATTTTCCAACAGGTTTCGGCACTAGAAAATGTGATATCACAGTGAGTTAATAGAAACTATCTGTATTAGTTTATCTGTATTATTGAAAATATCGGAAGTTGGCAGAACTGTGCATGCCTTATTTAAAAGATTTTCACTGTGAGATTTGAGTGCAGGGTGACGACAACACAACACAAAGTGCTTTTCTGACACAATTTATATAAAACCCTGTTTGTAACCACTTAGGCAAACTCTATCTCCTCTAGGAGTTATATGATTATTAGTTTTTCCCCATCCCATTTCTAACCTTAATGGTGCTACTCCACATCTTATTTGAGCCAGCACTCTCCTTCCTGGTAAGAAGCATCTCGAGGTATTGCTCAGACTACAATTCTCTTTTGAATAACCGATAAGTTTTTGGTTTATTACCATTTTCTCTATCTAAGGTGGCATGCCACTTAGTTTTACACTCGCTAAGTAGCTTTTCTACTGAGTGTTTGGCAAATTTCAGAAAAATCAATTACAAAGTTAATATTATTGAACCTTTGAAGGCCGAGGGTCTCATATTGTTTAGCCACCATATGTTTATGGTATTTGTATATGAGCCCAGTTAAAAGTCTGTGTTGGAAGTCGATCCTCACTCATTTGAGAGAGACGACAACGGAATCAAGATATGCTCAGCCATTGCCTATGGAACGGTAAAACCCATCCCATCTCGCCCTGAATACCTGCCATTGGGGCATACTGGCTCAGACCCCAAAACACTCAGCATGCCCTATTCTGTACCGCATTTATATAGCTGCAATTCTTTGAACCCCATATTGCTGCACCATAGTCAATACTTAGCACTCCAAGAGACTCATAGACCTTTGTAAACACTTTGTAAGCTTAAGGCATACCTATTTGCATAGAATTTTGAAAGTATGAAACCTAATGCCCTACTGGCTGAAGCAGCTACAGATTTGGCATTTAAAAAGGTACCTGAAATCCCTAATGAAATCAGACGAAACCATAATGCATCCCTACCGACTGTATCAAAGGCCTTTCTAGCATCCACAAAACAAGTAAAGGTGTCTTTCTCTTTCCTAAGCCTGGTTTCTAAAATAGTTGATAAAATGGAATATATATATATATATATATATATATATATATATATATATATATATATATATATATATATATATATATATATATATATATATATATATATATACAGTATATATATATATATATATATATATATATATATATATATATATATATATATATATATATATATATATATATATATATATATATATATATACATATATATATATACAGTATATATATATATATATATATATATATATATATATATATATATATATATATATATATATATATATATATATATATATGTATATATATATATATATATTAGAGCTGCACTCACAGAAGGAGATCAACTCATGAGCTCACCACCACTTTCACTCGTGAGCTCATGAGCTCGTGGATGCGCAGTTTTCGCAATAATTATTCATTATTCAGCCCACCAATTAAGAAGGAAATACTTACTGATGGAGAATTGCTAACATTTACATGGTTATTTTATCTTAAAATGTGCTTGCATAGAAGAATACATATCTATATTTACATATTGCTTTCTATAGAGCGGTACAAAGGTCAGTATAACGCTCAACACTGTCTGTATATATTGGAGATTGTAAACAAAACATGACAGCGATAAGCAGTAATAAGAACTTTTGTGTTAGGTGTTCTGTATTACATTTGTGTTCCAAAAATAGACGAGTTCGCGAGTTGACGACTTCAGCTCGAGCTCGGCTCGCCTGCCCTAGTGTTTGAGCCACTCGAGTTCGTGAGTGGTGAGTGTAGCTCTAATATATATATATATATATATATATATATATATATATATATATATATATATATATATATATATATATATATATATATATATATATATATATATATATATATATATACATACATACATACATATATATATATATATATATATATATATATATATATATATATATATATATATATATATATATATATATATATGTGTGTGTGTGTACATATATATATATATATATATATACTGTAGAACAGGCAAAGTTTGCGAGGGCGATTATTTCGCGAATACACAAACTACTCATCCCCCTCGCGATCTTATCGCCCTCGCGATCTTATCGCACGCAATCTTATCGCACGCGATCTTTTGGGTGCTTAGTTACGCTATCCACCACTGGAGGGGATTGCGCGTCGGTCGGTGAATTTCACCCCAAGACGGTCGTTGCTGAAACGAAGAAAAATACGCGCAATAACTTTACAAAACCATTATAATATGATACATTGGTAACTTATGAATAAGTTACCAATGTATCAAATTAGTTTTCGCATACTTACCTGTCCGATTTTGCGGAAACCTGTGCCAAGTTATGGATTTCTTACGAAAGCAAGATGGCCGCCATCATCGCACAGTAGACGCTATTAAGAAAGGGAGACGGCTGTTGCGATGGATTTAATTGATCAATTATCAACATACATATATGTGTATGTTGATAATTATCAGAATAAGATATATCTAAAAAAATAATGAAATTGTTTTTGCCGTGAATTGTAAGTTTGCCAATTTACGGCAAGGATAAATTTGCAGTTGGCGAGTATATACGGCTATAGCGTGAAATTCACCCCTAGACGGTCCGAGGCTGAAACGAAGAGAAATGCATGCAATTACTTTACACAATCAGTGTAATATGATACATTGGTAACTTATGAATAAGTCACCAAGGTATCATATAATAATACACATATTTACGTTACCAATATTGGGGGAACTTGTGCCAATTTATGGCCGTAATCTTTACATTTATTTTTTATTACTATTTGGTTCAACAGATGGCACTGCAGAACTCTCTCGCTCGCGAAATAAAGTACACGCGAAAACCCGAAAAATCAGCTTTTTGCAAAATCTTTGTAGCGCGATATATACATATTCTACAGTATGTATATATATATATATATATATATATATATATATATATATATATATATATATATATATATATATATATATATAAACATATATATATATATATATATATATATATATATATATATATATATATATATATATATATATATATATATATATATATATATATATATATATATGTGTGTGTGTGTGTGTGTGTGTGTGTGTGTGTGTGTGTGTGTACGATCTCCACATAGAGGTTCCAAATGAACTAGATGATTCACTAGAAATATTCTCATTTCATTTTTCAGATATTATCTCATTACCAAGGCATGATGAAGTCACTCCTGCTATTGCTTGCTTTGGTTGGTATTGCCATGGGCGGAGGTTCATTGAAATTTAGTGGTAAATTTCCCTTCATTTCTTACCGCAGCATGTATTTCTAGAATACTTAGACACACTATGGACATACATATCTACGTACAAGCCTACCTATCTACCTACTTACCTACCTACCCACATACTTACATACACACATACATACATACATACATACATACATACATACATACATACATACATATCAGCAAATGTAGTCATTCACATCCCTCCAGATTGGAGACCAAACCCCTCTGAAGTATTTCATCTTTCCTTTAATTCCAGCTTGGAATTTTTCCACTTTAAATTGCTCCATTAATATTGCTATAATCTGACCTAGAGAAACTATTTTGCTAGAATTTTTGTTTTGTAAAGACTGCAATCTTTGTTGTAAGAATAATCCTGTTAAAAGTGGGATCACAATTTGTATCGCTAAATAGATTCTGTAGGTCAGTTAAATATTCTCTGTTATACCCAAAGGAGCTGTACCAATTTACCACTTCTTACCATATACCACAAGCAATATCACACTCACAAAACAGATGTATATTTTCATCCTCCACATAACAGAAGTCACAGATATTACTCCATTGTTCCAGTTTTTTATAGGTAGGAAAAATTATAAGACTTAAGTTAACACTAATCTAAAAATGATAAAGAGTTATTCAAAGCATCAAACTAATATAACTATTTTTTCAGGTGATTCTGTATTCCGCTTACCGGTAACGAAAAGGTAAGGATTTCCACGTAATAAGGGAATTTTCACACGCTCAGAGCGGTACGCACAAACAGAAATGAAGTTAAACTTTATCGAGTGCAGTTCACTGTCAAAAAGGTTGATGGAGGAACTTCCAATATTGAATATACATACATATGCAATAACGTAGCATATATTCACTTCGGCAATGAGGGCGAACGTCTTTATACTTTCTTTGCGCTCAGAGAGGTAACCAAAAGAGGAGGAAAGCTAATATATAGCTTGAATGTCTACTGCAGTCTATTGTAAGAATGATTATTGGATGAACTTGCATTGTCAAATATACGTGTGGAAAAACATATCAAAAAATCATTTGTATGGTCAAATGGGGTGAAGGTTTTATATAATTTACGAAAACAACATTCATTTTTGATTTCTAGTTCATAACTATCCGTAGTCCAATAACTGTGTTTAATTTGTTATACTTGTGATTGCTAATTTATTTTCAATTGATGCATTGACTGTGTTGATCATTTGCAAAAAATACAAAACTATCATAGTTGTTTCAATGCCTGTAAGAAGAAAGTGAATGGTACCTTGTCGTGGGTGGTGGAGGCCTGCCCTGTGCAAAAGCCTACTGGGTGTGGGAGGATGTTTTCTGTGACCGAGGGTTAGGCAGTGGTTCTCGACAGTTACTCCAGTTTCCTCCGCCACAACTGGCCAGATGCCATTTAGCCTAAATGTGGCAGAAAAGTGACGATATTTGAAAGTCTAAGAATACTGCCAAAGTTCACCTACACATCGTCTGTTTGAATATGCATTCTTGTCAGCACAGTTAATAACCATCACCTTGAACTCCTTGACTCATTTTAAAGAACGATACAACATAGAAATCTCATTGTTCTAAAAAGGTACTTTTATTATTAAATCGGAGCCAGTCGTTTCCATTGAGCAATAACTATCATTATTGTTTTTCATTGTTGATTACATCCGATTTACTTCAACAGATTGGTAGCATTATCGTTTACCCATTATTATTTCAGTACTCAATATCAATTACTGTTTGCAGTAAATCCACATAATTTGCCGTTACAGGGTCACTGCTTTACCGTGTATCTGTATTTAGTGTCTTTAGTTGAACCAGTTTTAGCACCGAAAACGGAATCGATCACTGGTAGTACAAAACGTCCAAGGGACGCTAGGCAGTCGAAGGAATAGTTTTCAAGATTTTCGGACAAAACTATACACTACAGTAAAGACATTTAATTCATGCCCTTGATATGCGGGTAGACTGGGTATTGTACACGATCGTATGCCTGGTTGTTACTCAAATGCCAGTGCATAGATGAAGGCTACACGCCTGTAACGTCATGGCTGAAAAGTAGATGTCATATGCAGCTAACTGAATTTGCGTACCTGATTATCTCGACCACACAGCCGGGCAATTATTCTATCAGTTGCTGACGGGCACCGATCGACTAGTACATTGATTAAATATCTCAAGTGTATGTCTTTATTTCAACAGATTGCCAAAATACCATTACTTTATACCCTCTCTTGTTTACGAAAGAGCGTATGTGACAGGCAGTTTTTTTCAGCCTGTCATGTATGCTATTTCGCAGTTGTTGCATCCAACTCGTGTCTTTCCAGTACTGGTGCGGAGACATGCGGCGCGCTCGGTGCCTTGTGCGATATGAAGGGTCCAGGCGGTGACTGCTGTGCAGGGCTGGACTGCATCTCAGCCCAGGAAGCCTACCCTCATGTAAGGTCCTCCACGGAACTGGATCATGACGTCGGACTTTGCTGGGGCCAGCGAGTAGCTGCTCATGGATCAGACGGTCGTGAAGGACAAAGGCACTACCACCACATACCTTTAATCGTCAAGAAATCCAATTTCTGTGGGGCGCCCCCATTACCAGGCTGCTATGGCGGCATGATTGGTTGATTTCAAGGCCCTACTTCATAAAATAAACAGAGTAAAAAGAGTGTCCTGTTTTCCACAGACCATTTAGTTCCGTGTGACCTTTCCTGAATGCATTTACATAACGATTACGCCTCTAATTAGTTTGAATTAAAGAACTCAATATAGTTGATAACATTCAGAATATATAAAGGTTCTATAATGATAACCCATGATTTGTTTGTTACGCAAGAATTGCCCATGTATAAAAAGTTCTCACCTGTGGCTTCAAACAAGCTATTTGTTCAATTTACAATGATTTCAATTTTGATATACATATATATATGTATATTAATATATACGACCATGATATGAAATATCTCAGAACAAGCACGTGTAAGCTTTTTATCGGTAACACTACGATTAAAAACAATTTCCATGTGTTTACTTTGTAAGACCTGATAGCAATAAAACTTGATACTCACAGACTGTGTCTTCGTCTTCCCTACAAGCTCAAATGTTATTCTTTGTATTTGTCATACTTCGTTTACATAATAGACCTAGATAGTCACGTTAATATAACCGTTTATCAAAAGGAGACAACCTGAAACTTGTCATCTCCGTGTATCAGTTGCCATCCGTTTTTTTACATTAAATCGAACTTTGCATCATTTGCCATACGTTCTTACCTTGTGAGGAACTTTGTCTACGTGCGCCTAAATGTTACTCCAGTTAGCAGTTCCCAATCTTCCAGCGTCAAGCATTCTAACCTCAGAAAGGAATTGCTTCTTACATGATGCCCATAATGCAAGACAGATGAATGCTATTACATACTAATTCGGTCTCACAGATCCCAATATGCGTGTTGGCATGGTCCCTATATAAATGTGCGGCGTGGTTGAGCGCTACCTATAATGGTTCTTATGCAACTGAAAGTCCATTTGGAACTATTCGTGGAGAGAGGGGAATTCTACCCGATACTCCGTCTAAGCACATAGCAATAAAACTTGATACTTTTACACGATACTTTTGTGTTCCGTATTCACACGAGAGAGAGAGAGAGAGAGAGAGAGAGAGAGAGAGAGAGAGAGAGAGATGATCATCTTCTACCTAGTGCCAGCCACAATGTGAGTGGGATATGTCACCATCCTTTTGTGTTTATATATATATATATATATATATATATATATATATATATATATATATATATATATATATATATATATATATATATATATATACATATATATATATACATATATATATATATACATATATATATATACATATATATATATATATATATATATATATATATATATATATATATATATATATATATATACATATATATATATATATATATATTTATATATATATATATATATATATATATATATATATATATATATATATATATATATATATATATATATATATATATATATATATATATGTATATATATATATATATATATATATATATATATATATATATATATATATATATTTATGTATATATACGTATATTTATATATATATATATATATATATATATATATATATATATATATATATATATATATATATATATATATATATATATATATATTTATTTATATATATATATATATATATATATATATATATATATATATATATATAAATATATATATATAAATATATATATATATAGGTTTATAAATAAGGGTGATAAGTAGTGATATCCAAGCCAGGGCATGTGAGGAAGTTGCCAGTGACTTATGCGGGGTTTTTTTGCCAGGTGCTCCGGTTGTCTCCACCAGTACCGTAATATGGCAGGAAACATTGATGAAAGTTTGAACTATGTAGTGATTTCTTAGTGTTTGATCTTACAGCCCTTATATTTGCCTGCGTGATAAACTATTCCCTCAAGTATAGAGAACCACATTCTTGCATGCATATGAAATTCAAAAGCGGAATATTGAACTCTATCCAGGGCCAGCAATTCTATAATGATCAATGCTCTTGAGGAGGACATTTTGTACCTTCACCAGTGCTGCGGTCTCTATTCCCGTAACTTGTCAGTCGCTGAGCAACCACTCTCTCTAAAACCTTTGATAGAAAGTAAAACCTGCTAACAGGGCAGCATTTTTTTTATAGTTTCATGTATTAAGCTGGCCTTTTTAGCAGAGTCGGATCAGAGCTAATTTCTTACGTATACACCTATGCACTTGACGTAAGGTTCCGGAACCCGCCGATAGGCGGCTTCAAACACGTCGAATGCCTTTGTGGAACGCCTTGGATTGTTTCATTACTGAAAACTTGGTTCTTCCAGTTATGTATGATATAGTCCTTGGGCCAGAGGGGGTGGTCGGTACCACTCAGAGGTACAAAACCTAACATGGATTTTTTGAAAGCCCTATCCCCCCTGAGCATATTTATCCATGATGGACCTTCTGGGATGGTAGCCCATACTGAGAAATGAGACCAATTAGACTTCGCTATGTCATATATACAAAAAAATCACCAAAATAAGAAAAAAATATTAAAAATTCTTCCAAAATTATATATGACTACAAATTGACCAGGAAATCACTGTTGGAGTAAACAGAGGCCATTTTATTGGTATTTTGAAAAGAAGGTCAATAGTTGAAAGTTTCACCACCAGGTGGGAAGCTATCTCCAGGGCTTGCTCTGGTCACCCAAAAGGAAGGCTCTCATTTGGCAGTCTCTCCCTATGGAAGATCCTCGCGATGAACATAGAAGGAGGGCTATCTAAATATAGCCTTCAAAACTTAAAATAGACCGTAGTTTGCGTGATCCCCGCTAGGGGCCGCACTAAATACCGGTCGTGACGTCACAGTTGGCGCATGCGCCTTGATCCTCTTCTCATTTTAGGCGTAATACCTTCATGGAAGAACGGATTCTAGGGGAGGATACAGAAGGGTGTGCAATGATCGCAGGTAAGTATTTATCATAAAAAAGAAATTACTTCTAATTTCCTGTTTTATATCTAAATTCTTACCTGCTCACATTGGAAGCAGAGTACCACCGTCTAAGAAAGCTGTGGAAGGATCTGTTCTTTATTTTCTAGACGCTGTGCCAGCCGTAACCAACACTGCTCTACTGAATCTACCCTTTGTTGCAGGGAGATCCTTGAGATAGAACTGCGTGAAGGTTTGCAGCCGGCTCCAGGCTGCAGCATCCATAATTGCTTCAAATGGCACTCTGGCCATTGTGGCCCAAGTAGTGGCGACCCCTCTGGTGTCGTGGGCTCTGATGCCCATGCGTTGCCTCCCCTCCGTAGGAAGGTGCGAGAACGCCCCTGCGATAGCCTCTTTTACCCAACCAGCGACTGTGCTTTTGGTAGCCTTAGTATAAGGCTCCCTTGACCAAATGAAGAGGGCTTTTTCACCCCCTCGCTAGGGCTTGGTTAATTCCAAGTACCATTTAAGGGCCCGCACAGGGCAATGCACTTTGTCGTCTGGCGAGAACTCCTTTAGGCTGAAGAGAAAAACCTCGCTAGGAGTGAACAAGACCAACTGGTTTTTGTCCAATAGGAGGGATGGGAGAAGGCGAACTCCTCCATTTTCCCACCGCAGATGACATGCGTCCATCCTGCAAGAATGGACCCAGCTTCCCCGCCTGGCCGAGGCCAGTTGTATGAGGAAAGCTGTTTTGACCGCCACCGACCTCAATGGTGCCGTATGAAACGGCTCAAAGGGAGGACCCGCAAGGTACTTGAGTACCGTCGGAAGATCCCATGTCTCACTGAGCGTCCTTGGTCTGGCGGAAACCACAAACAACCCCTTAAGGGTCGACAAATCTGTGTTGGACGACACAGTTGTCCCATCTGGAAAACCTTTATGAATGGCTGCGACAGCAGACTTGTATCCTGCGATGGTAGAAGGGGCTAAGGGTTTACCCTTGTGCTCCACTGTTCGCAGGACATTCAAGAATTCCGCAACCTCCGCTACAGGGGCCTCAGCGGGACCCATTCCTCGCTTCACGCACCATCGTCGGTAGTGGAGAAGACGGGAATCATAAAGTCGGCAAGTCAACTCTCGCCTGGCCCTGGCTGCCGTCTCTGCAACTCCCTGTGAAAACCCTCGGTCAACGAGGGATTTGCGGACAGCGGCCATACAGCCAGTCTCATTCTGTCCGGTTTGGAGTAAAACATCCCCGTGACCGAGTTCTTCAGGAGGTTGTCCTTGGGTGTGATCATTCACGGAAGATCGGTCAGCATGCTGGTCAGCTGACAGAACCACGGCAGGCTAGGCCAGAACGGGGCTACCAGGAGGATCCGGGCTGACCACTGCAGCCTCAGTTTCCTCAATACCCTCGGAATGAGGTTGGTCGGCGGGTACGCATACCCGTACAGACTCTCCCAATTCTGCGTCAGAGCGTTTATCACGCTCGACGTCTGAGAGGGGCACACTGAGAAGAACACCGGAAGTTTGTGATTCTTCTCCGATGCGAAGAGATCCACATGGGGGGTCGGCCAGTGCTTGAATATGAGCTGTACCACTGTCTTGTGGAGGGACCACTCTGTGGGTTGGTTGTTTTCCCCTTGACAGGGCGTCCGCCAGGACGTTCCTGACTCCCGATATGTGGTTGGCAACCAGGTAGATCCCGTGTTGCCTGCACCAGGCCATTAGGTCCAGTGCCAGGTGGCACAAGGTGGGGGACTGAGTTCCACCCTCCTTGTTGATATAGGCCACTGTGGTGGAATTGTCCGTAAGGACATCCACAGCAGTGTCCCGCACCTGAGGCAGGAAATGCTGCAAGGTCAGCCATACTGCCTGGAGCTCGAGCCAGTTGATGTGGTGTTTGGCCCAGGCTGACGACCACTGGCCCGAGATCACCCAGTCGCCTAGGTGACCTCCCAAGCCCTCCATGGAGGCATCCGTAGCTATCGTCATAGTCGGATACGGCCTGAGGAACGGGCGGCCTACCGTCAGGTTGGGCAATGATGCCCACCACTCCCATTCCCTGAGCAACTCGTGGTCCGGGTATATTCGGAGGTATGGGCTGTCCAAGACCTGCGTCCACTGGCTGTGGAGCATAAGCTGGATATGACGAGTGTGAGTCACCGCCATGGGGACTAACTCGCGTAGACTGGACAGATGTCCTGAGAGCTTCTGCCAGGTCTTTGCCGGCTGAGGGCTCCGTGCTAGGAGCGAGGACGCTAGACGCGACACTTTGACGACCCTCTTCTCGCTCGGAAAAATGAGCATGTTGATGAGGTCGAGGGTCGATCCCATGAAGGCTGGGAACTGTGTGGGTATTAACTGAGACTTTCCTTTGTTTACGAGGAAGCCTAGTTTGTTCACCCAAAACAGCGTGAGGTCGCGCTGACATTCCACCAAATAGGCGTCTCTTAAATCTATAGAGACTGCCCACGTCTCGGACATTGAGGAGTCCCTCAAATGTTCTGAGGTCTTTAGCCTCTGCTGGTGCGCTTCCCCTAAGCAGTCCATCACCGTACGTAATGTCTCCATCCGAAAGGGTGGGGGCTTTACGAATTTGTTGAACGCTTTCAGGTTGAGGATTGGGCGCCAACCGCCCGACTCCTTGGCCACCAGGAAGATCGGGGAATAGAACCCGGGAACGTCCGTTGAGAGGGGGATTTCCCTGATCGCTCATTTTTCCAGCATTGACTCGAGGCCTCTTTCGAGGTCCTGGCGTCTTGCCTGGTTTCAAGGGATCGGAGTGCACTGGGCCTCTGTTGTTCTTGGAGGATTGCCCGTAAACTCTATCCTGTAGCCCTTGGTTACAGTCTGCAGCACAAACTGATATGACGTGACCAGGGGCCATAGGTGGGCGAATGATCCCAGTCGCCCCCCAACCGGACAAAGCTGATCATTCTGCATCAAGTTTGGGGCCTGGTGGTTTTGGGGTGTTGTAAGCGGAGTAGGCGTCCTTTTTGGTGCCTCCGCCTCTACCCCTGCCACGGCCTCTACCGGCACCTCTACCTCCTCCACCGCTGTCGGACGAGGAGGAGTTCGACCCACCAGGAATAAAGATGATGAGCAAAACCTTGTTATCAACTGGATGACTGGTTCTCCGGCACCTGATGCAGTCTTAGAACTCATGTCCTGTACCTGTTTGAGGGTCTGTAAGCTTCCAAACTGTCAGTGCCTTGTGCATGGAATACCATGTACAGATGCCTGCCGGTTGCAGACATGTGACAACATGAAGTCTGAGGACAATGATTTGGAAATTGGTGATGATGACGATGATGATGACGATTGAGTCATATAAACACTCAAGGTATGACAATGAAGGTAATTAACATTAAAGAAGCTGGTGTATCCACTAGGGTTATCCCACAAGAGGGGGTCAATCTCAAGTTGTATTAAATAGTGTGTAACACGGTATCGTTTTACATATATGAGATGAAGTCTGGTCTTTCCTCCTTAATTTCAGGGCCATTAAAGGTCAAAATATGCTTCCTCTTTATAAGGTGTGGACTTAGTAAGCAATTTCGTACAACTTGACAGTTGAAAATTCAAATGAAAATTTTTGTGTATTTTTTTCTCATTTTTAGCTGTTTTTTAGATATTTTCCAATATATGGTAGGGGTAGAAGGAGAAGGATATTTTTCCATATAAAGTGTTTGAAAGTCTTGAATTTGGTCTCAAATCAACGACAGGACATGTGACATGACAATTATATAAGTATAATGTCCACCCCATGTGCAATTTACGTTCAGGACTGAAAAACTTCCCAATTTGAGTAGAAAATTCAAACGAAAAAATGTCATTTTTCATAAAAAAAATGATTTTTTTAAAGAATTTTCGCATAATTACATACATGTGTTTCTGTTGCTTGAATATAGGTCCTAACTATTGAAAGGAATCATTCTGTTGACAATAAAGTGGTGTCTAGTCAAATTTTCGGCCAAAACTCTCTACTACTTTGTGTTTTATTATTCGTCCTGCCGAACATGGAGTTCCCGGAAACAAGGCTGAAAATAACAGTATCCGCTACCATCCACAGATGTCCATCATACAAAAAATTGAAGTAGGGGACCTACCCTAATCAAAAATATACATTAAGTTTTGTACCTCTGACTGGTACCAATATGTCCAAATTTGGGGTCCTGGCCCAAGGACTAATAGCGTCCACTCTGTTTTGGTCAAACAGCATGGATACATTCAATGGACTAATTGTACTAAGAATACACTTTTAGGAAATTAGATAAACTTTTTTAAATCAGTGAAATTAGCGATTTTACAGTTTTGATGACGTCACAAGTAATTGGAAGCTAATTATAGAACGCGACGGTGGCGACGCGTATGTAACAACTGCTTGTGTAATAATCACGGTTTATGTAATATTAACCGCTTGCGTAATAAAAAATCAACTGCTTATGTAATAACAACCGCTTGCGTAATAATAAATTAACTGCTTGTGTAACACAACCGCTTGCGTAATAAAAAATTAACCGCTTATGTAGCACCAACTTCTTTATGTAATAAACAAAATCTGCTTATGTAATAATAAACCAAATATTGAAAGAAAATAAGTTTTGTTATGGGTGTGCAATGCACAAATAAAGGACCTGCCGTTTTCAACTGCATACATGTACTAGTATCATGGAAGCAGGCACAGACGGAAAGGAGTTGTAGGTAAGCTTGTATTTATTTTATTTGATACGGGGTATTTAATTTAGTTTTGCCTTAGAAGACCAAACTTTGCTCAACATACCTGACCCTGTTGAAAAATGATTGGCTAAAATTCTTGACTGTATTTACTCTTCTGTGTTTCTGATTTTAAATATATTTTTCTTTTTCTACAATGAATTTGGCCCTACTCCGTGGGGCATTGCTGTGTTAGTTATTCATCCATGACATAGAATAACTAACACAAATCCTTGAATTAAAGAAGTGTTCGCTCTGCGTCAGGCGAGTCTGATGAAAAGTTTTCTCCTAGAGATTGTTGCGATCTGAGGGCCAGGGGCACTCTGGTACTGGGTAGGGGGGGGGGGGAGGCATACGCTTGTTATCAGATTTGGACAAAAAGGCACCCTTATTTATAAAAAAAAAACTATTTTATATTTAAAAAGAAAATCCCCCTTCTTTAACCAAAACACTGACTTTGGACGACGAAGCCTCTTCCAGAACAGCAGTTTTTGAACTTTTATTTCTTTGGTTACCCCAGGCTTGGATTAAGAAAAGAATGGATATGTAGCGAGAGACCATTTACTATATGCCCTATAGTTACATGCTGGACTCATGCCAGGAGTACCAGATAAGGCAGCAGCACGAGGTCACGTGGGAACAAGGACCAATCAGGGCTCTCGCATCGATTACATTACAGAGAAACCTTATCTCCACCACCAGCTGGGGGTGCCCAGAGCACCAATTCTGGCACCTATTAGCGGCTATTCGTTGATCCTGGTTGAGGCTAGCATGTTCAGGTTGACCGGCTGGTTTCGAATCCACTTGTGTTTGGTCATCTAAGCCCCGGGATATGGATGTGCCGCGGTACATATATACTGACATTATACAAAACGTACCCAGTGCCAGAGTGCCCCTGGCCCTCAGATCGCAACAATCTCTAGGAGAAAACTTTTCATCAGACTCGCCTGACGCAGAGCGAACACTTTTTTAATTCAAGGATTTCCCACTTAAATTAGCAGTTGACAAGCTTTAATCAATCTGAAGGTCTTACATTCTCTACACCGGTGACACCTATTGAGTATTGAACAAACTTGAAAAATTAATTAAGTGATTTCGCCTCGAGTAAACAGAGTATGACATGCTGCTAGCACGAAAAACACCAATTGCACTGTAGCTCGCATTTCATCTAACGTCATAACATCCAAAAAGACATTATGTGTAATATGAGTCTCTAATAACAGACTCTAGCGGCAGTCATATCATCCTTTAAAGAGGGGGAGTAAATAACTTCGTAAACCCCATAAATGAGAACAAAACATCTTCTGAAGCGACATATTTTTTGATATCACTCGCTTGTTGGGGTTTGAATACCTTTCGGGGTATATCATTTTAAAACATTTATCTTTTCAAATGGTAGCAGATCAGTAACCATATCCTCATAATTATTGACCCCTGAGTCTGAAGCAGCTACAGTTGTCAGTTAGGCGTTTCGTTTCTTAAATACATTGATGAGAGACCGGGAAACATACGGCAAACAAATCATCTGGATAGGAACAGAGGTATACCCAAGATTTGTGCATGTTTGAAGTGTTTCAAAAGATGTTCGAAAACATACAACCTTCAAACATGTATGTTCAATAGTTGTGGGAAATCCCTACTGGCCAAGTCCACTTTTCAAGCATTGAAGTTGGAAATATTCTATATGTTTGAAAGACATGGGAAGCCCCTGCAGCCAGCTCCCTTGCCTGTCTGCTGGCTAAGTTCAACTTTTGAACATGGAGGTCCGAGATGTTTGAATTGTTCGAACGTTGTGGAAAGCCCCCGCAGCCTATATGCTGGCCTAGTGCACCTTTTGATGGGGAACAATAGAGATGTGTGGAATCTCTGACCATTTAATACGATAAACAACTTATTTGTTGGGGCTGGTGCGAGAGATACGAGTCATTCCTTCTTACATAAAAGTGTTACCTTTGCTTCTATCTAACACGCGTGTTGATAAAATAAAAGCATATTTGGCAACAATTTGAGAATGCTGCATAAGGATGAATGCAGAACTCAAACTCTGGATCTCAAACATATAATGTTTGTTCAGTGTTATCGCATCATGCCGTCATCTGATTACTATAGACTAGAAACATTCCTGCTCGAAACACAAATCTCCTAGATAAATGTAGCTGAGTTAGTCGTACATGGTGATTAGAGATATAGATATGGACCAAATAATTGATGGTCGCTCTAAGAAAAAAGGCAAATTCGTTTTACTTAAGACTGGCTAGTTCGTTTACCACCATTACACACACACACTAATGTAATGTAAAGGTATGTTTAACCGGACACGTACGTACTGACACATATGTGGATACATACTAATACATCAAAGGGCAAATGCACCATCAGAATGATTTAGGTTCAACATGAGCTTTTACATATAAGACCACCCCCAAACCTGTCCGCTTCAGCACCACTCAGTTATGGCTTACATAAGTGAGTAAGTAACAGGCCTGAGATGGCCACACGGGGCTAGCCATCTCCCAAGGCTCCTGGCATCGTCTGAGCACAAGCTGTGCCACCATATGCATTGCTCAAGAGATAGCATTGCTAGGGAGCTTGTCTTCCCCTTTCCTGTTATAAGTTTCATTCCTTGCTTTCCATAAGTGATCAAAATTTTCTAAGATTTAACTTCTTCATTTTTCTATTGTATACTCAAATAACTGTTCGGCATTAGTTGCAAAAACACAATGATAAAATCTGGCTCATGCTTATACTCAGCATTGTTTATTAATGAGAATCGTATGGATTTTTGTTCACAATACCATTCAGTGAATAATAGTCACCTTTTCTATCACATTTAGGCTAAATCGTGACTAGCCAGTTGTAAGTGCCTATTGGCACATTCCTCAGCTTAAGCCAATGTATTTGCACAACGAAACGTGACTTTTTGTATATTTATTTTACAATCAATTTAAAGGCGTACCATATATTTGCCCATGTTAATTAGTTTGCTATCCAAAGACGACCGAAATAAAATATCAATACTATCTTCTAATAACGTTTGTACTCGAAAACGAGGTTTAAAGACGAGCAAAATATATAAATACCCACATCCTCAGCCTTTAGTTACCTTTCACTTGGGGGACGCAAATAATACATAAGGTACGTGTTTCAAACATCATTTATATCAGTTATGGGGTTTAAAAATTTTTCTACCTGCCGGTAATCTAAGTGCCTGAAATATGTACTCATCTTCAACCTTCTTTTCAAAACAGCTAGATGTACAATATCAATACACATACGGGTAGACTCAAATCGACATACAGCTGCAGCAGTAAAGTATCAAAATAAGGTTTGATGCGTGAAGCAATATGATGCAATATAATCTTTATTTATTTTACGGGATTTACATATAGCCATAGGGCTAATCGGTGTAACCATCCCAATGGCTGAATCAAAAGTTCAAAGAAAGTTTACAACACTTTAGTGTGATGCTTTGAAGGGCTTATTACATACTAAATGTTCATACCTGATTCAGGGGTGGGTTGCCAGTTATTTAAATGGCAGTGCTATAGACACTTGCAATACACTGGGATTTCCAAAGCGCCAAAAGAAAAACTACATGAACCATAACAAACATCCGCACCTTACATTCCTTTATTTTGGAGCAAAATGTCAAAACGTATTTCAACGAATGCTTTATTGCAATTCAGGGCCCAGTAATACAAAGCACTCTTATCTTAAATATTATCTTACGCCTCACTTAGCACATACAGCCAGTAATACAAAGCACACTTAGAGCCTGCTGCCCGTAAGATTCTCGCAAAAAGCTAAGGGTGGTAGGGGGCTCCCCTAACCCTCACTTAACTCCTGCAAGCTGTCTAGAAACCAATAAATAGTGACTTTTTCAGTTAACTTCACAAAGATTAGTGAATAAAAAGTATTCTAGATGATTAAGTGATAATAATAAAGTTAATTTTAACTTTACTCAACACAATATAGATTTTGAAATATTTTTCAAGTGTCTAAATCATACTTTTTAGTCTGTGCTTATCTAAATGTAAAACAGCACAAGTGTGTAACATACTTGTACAAATTTTTGTAGTCAGTTAAATGGAAGGGCTTTAGTTAGCTTACTTCCAGAGATGCCTTCATACCGTGGCTCTAGCATGCTGTCCATCTGTGGACAAGTGCTGCTAGCCACAGGAGGTGAGGCAGTGAATGCTGATAATGAGCTACTCCTGGAAGTAGCCTCTTTTGTTCCTCGAGATAAGATGGCCGTAAGTGTTGGAGTACATGAGGGTATCATAAGTGTGTTTTGTTTTACCCAGTAAGTGAAGTGTATCTTTTCTCGTAGAGCTCACGTAAGATGTATAAGTTAAGTGAGCTTTGTATTACCGGGCCCAGAACTTTTGACAAGCTCATTAGTTTGTGGTAGGTATCAAATGCTGATGATCCAAGTGGGTATCGATTTCAATGTACAACTTTTTGATGGAGATTTACATATTATCTTCTATATGAGCTATATGCTGGCTATTTTGTCATTTTGTGTAGATGAAGAAGGTCGCCTATAATTTTTTAATAAGCTTTAGAGTAATTAAAGCATTCCGTGATCCTTTCATTGAAGTGTGTTGCTTTACTGTCTAATAGTAAAGTATTATACTTGAACTTCTCAGCTCTGTAGATTTCTTTGTGAATGGTAACGCCAGTCCTTTGCCACAGTCTCTCAACTTTCCTCTTTACATTTTTGCCTGATGTAGTTCATCTGTAAACCATGGTTGTAGCAGTCGAACTACAACAGACTTCTCTTTCTCTGGTGCATGCTTGTCAAGATGACAGTTCATTGAAGTAGTTTGCTTTACTGTCTAGTAGTAAAGTATTATAAGTGAACTTCTCAGGTCTGATCTGTAGATTTCTTTGTGAACAGTAAGGCCAGTCCTTCGCCACAGTCTCTCAGCCTTCCTCATTACATTTTTTGCCTGATGTAGCTCATCCGTGAACCATGGTTGTAAGGGTTGTAGAGGTTGAACTTCAACAGACATCTCTTTCTTTGGTGCATGGTTGTCGAGGACGCTGGTAAGCTGATCATTGTATCTGTTCAGAAGATCAAAACAGATTCACTGCCATCATTAACCCTCAGCCCTTGAACAATATCTTCCTTAAAGCTGGGCAGGTCGATGGATCAGAGTTTTCTAGTCACAACTTTCTTTCCCTGCAGGTGTGGCTTGGGATGGTGGATAGGGCATAACAGTAGGTTGTGATCTGTTATCATATTACCCACCTTGACATGTTGGATCAAGTTGTCTGTACCTCGACACATTATAACATCAAATGTGTGTCCAGACATATGAGTTGCAGGATGTTGAATGACTCCAGCAACTCTGTGAGTCTCCAAATAGCATTGTCCTTCTTTTTATCAGGGCGGAAATCAAGATCTCCTACAATTAGTAGATCACCAGAGCTTGTCATCCTGCCTTGAAGAAATGTGAAGAACTCAAATAATTGTGTGGTGGTAAATGTATTCTTCTGATTGGATGGGGCCTACATAAGGTAACCAAATTGATGCAACGTGACCCACTATTGGAGTGAATCAGCATATTCTCAAAACTATATATATATATATATATATATATATATATATATATATATATATATATATATATATATATATATATATATATATATACTCACACACACACAATTATTCTCTGTGTTGTCATTCTATTTTCAGCAATAGTTTCATAACCCAGGCACTATGAAGTCACTCCTACTTTTGCTCGCTTTGGTGGGTGTCGTCTTGGGTAAGTTACTGATGCGGTAATATATCATACATACATACACACATACATAAACACACACGCACTCATACATACATACATACATACATACATACATACATACATGCATTTTTTTTTAGAAATATCTTAAATCAATATCCCATGAGTCACGCATGACCACAGCATACAAACAAGACTAGTATTTAGTACTTCACTAAGTTATATAAAAGGCACTGTATGTTAAAATGTGAAAAGAAAATTAGCATGAATGAAATAAAATAAACGAGCTAGAAACATGCAGAGTACCATACTACCATATTATACATACATGCATACATACATACAGACAGACAGACAGACAGACAGACTTACATACCTGCATGCATATATACATACATTCATAAATACATACATACAAATATTAGTGTAGCTTCTGTTTTAGTATGGTTTTAAACACTACTTGTAATGACATACTGTAACCCAGCAAAGTATTACTTTATTAACTGATTTACCACCCAAACCTGTTTAACTTACGCTATTCTCCAGGGGAACCTTGAAAAAGTAATCGATGGAAGAACTTCTTGTTATTTCTTATGCTTAGCACTACCAGAGCACTTGCATTCCGATCAGCAACAAAAGCTGCGAAGTTTGTTTCTAAAATGTTGCCTTGAGTGGTGTAATAGTACCAGTTCTTAATGAACCCGTCGGTAATCTGGGTGCTGTCTTTGATCCGAACATGAATATGTCTGCACATGTATCAAAAGTTATCAAGTCTGCAAATTACCACCTTAGAAACATTGGGAAAATAAGGATATTTCTCAATACTGATACAACCAAGAGTGCCATCGTCTCACTGGTGACATCACGCCTTGACTATTGTAATGGACTTCTCTGTGGAATTACTGACGAGCTGCTATGCAGGCTCCAGAAAGTCCAAAACAATGCTGCTAGAGTGGTCAGTGGCTCCAAAAAGTATGATCACATTACACCAGTTCTAAAAGATCTTCACTGGCTGCCCATCAGGAAAAGGATTGAGTTCAAGATTCTGCTTTTGACTTTCAAATGCATGCAAGGATGTGCCTCTCTATACTTGAGGGAACTGTTAGTAAAACAAGCTAATACAAGGACTCTAAGATCAAACACTAAGAACTTATTACAGATACCACTCACTAATCTGAAAAGGTTTGGTGACAGAGCATTCTGTGCCTATGCACCACACCTTTGGAATGAGCTCACTGACAACTTTAAGGCTACTGATAGTGGGCAAAACTTCAAGAAACAGCTGAAAACATTGCAATTTCAAAAGGAGTTTAATTGACTATATGGACCATGACAACTGTCCAATGACTTCAAAGCGCTTTTGAACATTATAGGTGGAAAGGGCGCTATATCAAATATCAAATTATTATTATTATTATTGAATCCAAGGCTCTTCTTTTTTATTTTGAATATTGCAAATATGTCCAAAAGCTATTTTTATTTTTAACTCAGAAATATACACATACAATTGAGACCAAACACACAGACACAGACATAATTGTGATATCCTTTTCATTTCTAGCCGATGTTCAGATTCAACCACCTATCTTCAAATTATTGTAAATCGATTTCCATTTTGAGAGGAAATATTTTCAAGCTTTAGTTCTATTTTTGCGATGTCTTTTTTTTTCAAATAACATGGATCTGACTAACAAACAAAATTCACACGCAGGATAAAGTTCTGAGTCATCAAACAAATAGTTATAATATCAACAAAAACTCAGATAGCATATGTTTTCCTGTTTTATTTTGTGTTAGCGTGAGTGTTAGTGTTTAAGTGTGGAAACAACACACACGTACGTGTTGCGTTAATACAGATAATCCCACATGTTGATAACAAGACCATTGATTGGCCATTACTGATATAAACCCATTAGTGATCAGAGAGGCCAAAGTCGTCCTGACAGTTTTGGTGACAGTTTTCAAGCAAAACCATGGTTGGACATTTTTTGTCGAGAAATGTTAATTAGAAAACCTAATTTCCAATTTATTGATAAAAGTAGCAATTAGCAAAGACCCAGAGGAGAATTTTTAGAGAAAGTCTTAAGTATTAAAGGGGAACTTGGGGAAAAACACATCATAGGTTTATATGAAAGTTCATGAACATAGCTCAACATCTGTCATAAACAGAGAAGCCCTAGAGCTCCACACAAAGAGAAATCTCAAATTGCAATTAGTGAATAGCACCTCCACTGAGGCAGGGCAGCCGCCATCTTGGATCTGAGTCAACTCATGCTGCTGTAGTCTATGTAAATGGGTGGCAAGCAGCTTAGTGGGTGTATTAGATAAAGCCAGTAGCTCTGTCTAGGAGGTAGATATTTCACTGCTCTGAAGCACATTCAAGATGTTTAGGTATGCAAATCCCTACGACTTTGAACCAAGAGTGGCTGAAGGTGATCAGGTGGATTATATGGACATAGTTCAAGGTGTTGATGAATCTGATGGTCAAGATGTGGAAACAGAGGGCTGGCGCTTAAATAGCATGTTGTGGTGCACCTGTCAGACTTCTTTCCTTCTTTAAATTATCAGGCCCCTTCCAAAGGTATTCTTGACATTTCTTTTCTATAATCTTCATGAATATGTACACAATTACTAAAGGAAATGAAGATGATTGCTGTTCCCAGTACTGCTAGTCACTTCCTGTGTTTACTACCTTGTGTCCCATGGGGTCTAGATGTGTAATGCCAATTGGACAAGGTCAATTACCCTGTGTGTCCCTTTCCTTTACCTACTTTTGTTATTACCCTAGGGACCTAGACATAAGACAAAACCTCAGTTGTAACACAACTAACAAAATCCTGCACAGTCTATTCTCAGTGGATTAATAAAGACCATGTTGAGGTACCTATGAAAATTGCCATTCACCCTGAAAGTTAGCTGTTAGGGTTGCTAAAGTCTGTACATCAGATCATAATAATGTAGAGTATGATTATTAATCATAAGTCATTAAGAGAAGGTTGGTAATGAGTAAATGAAAATGTCATTTATTCTATCATAAATAAAAGAAAGGGTCATTTGCAATTTGAGATATTTTGATTTCAACTTTCCTCTATATTGCAGTACTATTTAGAAATGTATTTCTTCCCAGTGAAAATGGGGTCATGACTGACTATAACCTTAGCTGTTTCAATTTTGTAAGTTAGGGAATGATTTTTACCCTTCTCATGCTGGCTTAATAATAAACATTTAATGCATACACCTGTGCTTATATTCGTTGAGCAACTGGATGAAGGTAAATCATGTTGAGACTAGTAAATGTATACCAATAAAGTAAATAAATCCCGAAATTGATAAATTGCAAGATCACTTCTGCTTGAAATAAGAGATTTATGAAAATTGGTTACCAGATATTATATCCTTGAAGAAAGTAAGACTAGATGCAATAGGAGTCGCATGGAGCATGATAAAAGGTGTATCAATTGTGACTGTTTCTTTTTTTGAAGAAGTGTGAGAGATTATGCACACCTATTTCACAAGTACCCAAACCTTCTAAAAAAGCATCCCTCTTCAGAACCTTGTTAACTGTACTCTG
Source organism: Maea johnstoni (assembly GCA_963942565.1). Lineage (NCBI taxonomy): Eukaryota > Metazoa > Annelida > Polychaeta > Spionida > Magelonidae > Maea > Maea johnstoni. Next base: position 47,360,660 of record OZ012690.1, on the reverse strand, counting down.
AAGTAATCCTGACTGCAGTGTGTGATTCCTGACATAATCCTCGTCAGTGAAGTGGTCTGAACATACATATGCATACTTCAGGACAGGTGGGTTTAAAAGTTTCATGGATGCTAACCACTGTTTTTGTCTAAATTTATTACTAGGAAATCTATGAAAGCTTTCTCCACTACCGTGTCTTTTTTTACAGCCAATTGCTGCACATGATTTCACCATTTTCTTGTTTGATATATACGTTTTTATGCAACTTGTGCAGAGAGCTCTTGTCAGGAGCACTGCTGTTAGATACACTGCCCAGAGGTAGCTTGGAGACAGGATGTGATCCCTGCCACCCGATTGTGTCACAGCTGATAGCACTTGAAAAACATGGCCGCACCCAGTGGCTGGCAGAGGCTGTCTAGGAGGATGACAATACGCAAAAATCTCCCCTCGCGGGATCACTGAGAGAAAAAGAATGGTAGCATCCTGTTCTTGAAGTGTATACCTTTCATATAAGCTGATATGTTTGTGAGCCTTTAGGGCCCCTTTAAGACCTGGTTAAGACCTGGTTAAGACTTAAGGTTAAGACCTGCCACGGCAGGCGCCTCGTGTTGCCATATTCAGAGCACAATACTTTGAAAGAATAACAACAAGGAGTAATAGGACATCGAATTGACATATGACACCAGTTAAGCTTTTTTTTTAAAGGTTTAGGGTGGTATTTCAAAATCATAATGTATCATTATGTGTTACCTTATTGATAAGTGCTTTTAATTTCACCCCTCATTATGATTGGATGTAGCTTTTACTCTCAAATGATCATTAAACTCCAATTCTAAGGGTAGACATATCAAAGACAAAAATAGATATTCATAGTAACAGAAATAACCTAGATTAGTGTTTATATCAACATCATTTGTAACATTGTTGACAGTTAGGTTATTACTTGATCATTATTATTATTATTATTATTATTATTATTATTATTATTATTATTATTATTATTACTATTGATGCTGTCATGTTCTTTGTCCATTTTAAGTCTAGAGACAGACGTATGAAACTTTTTAAAAAATCAGTTTGCTGAAAGCAGTTTAGGTTTATTTCTCAAAATCACGATGAATTGAATATGTGTTTATATTTAACATGCAAGACATATTTCATTTGGAATCATCAAATACTTTATTACCAACCATTTCTTATTTACAAATAATTGATAACTCAATACATCCTCCATGCAATATCCAAATCCTACTGCTGTTTATCTGGTATCTAGTCATCACAAACAAATACTACCTACATCACCATGAGTGAGGGAGGATATATGCTGGTATCTAGTCATCACAAACAAATACTACCTACATCACCATGAGTGAGGGAGGATATATGCTGGTATCTAGTCATCACAAACAAATACTACCTACATCACCATGAGTGAGGGAGGATATATGCTGGTATCTAGTCATCACAAACAAATACTACCTACATCACCATGAGTGAGGGAGGATATATGCTGGTATCTAGTCATCACAAACAAATACTACCTACATCACCATGAGTGAGGGAGGATATATGCTGGTATCTAGTCATCACAAACAAATACTACCTACATCACCATGAGTGAGGGAGGATATATGCTATAACAGAAATGTTCTGTTAGTCTCACTGATGTAGCGAGATTAAGACTGTTTAATAACACCTAAGTAAGCAATGATCATAATCAGGGATACATAGTCATGCCATGTATCAAACCATCCTAATTATTGTATTTTGCAGCCATCCAAGAAATTCCTGAAAGAATCATTGGAAAAGATACAAACATACGCTCCAATGAACGTACGTGTTTTATTATTTTAATTATAAACGCGCATTTATAACTATTTGTCAGTGCTTGATTATCAGTAAGGAACTCACATGTTTGTGGAATTTCTAAATCATAAACCATTAAAAGAACACCAAGTTATAAAGTATGAAGCCTACGGAAATACACAAGGGTCTTTATGCAGATAACTAAAAAACATTCCGATCAGTGCAACTGGTAACCATATACCCATATTATAACGGTTTAACGACACTGAACTTAACAGATATCTAGGAAAGTGACATTGAATCAATCAAAGCATCATATAAATACAACCAAGATTTATTTTTCAGGCCGTGGATATCATTTTTTCAGACTAAAGCGTACTCTTGGGAATGATCCTTACATCAGCTCCGATAAACGTACGTGTGCCATCAACTCCGTATAAAACCATGTAGATAACTAGGTCATTACCTCATTATTATCAACACCATATAAAATAATTTAGATATATAACTACGTCATTACCTGATTGTCATCAATACTATTAACGCAGGCAGGTTTTTCTTTCATTTTAAGAGCACAAAACTCTGAAATAACCCAAAATGAGGTGCGTATGGGAGGACAAGAGTAGTACATATTGGTTAAATTATTGTTATTATCATTATTATTATTATTATTATTATTATTATTATTATTATTATTATTATTTTCATTTTGCCGGTCTCGTTTTCCCTCCATTTTAAGAGCACAAAACTTTGAAAGAATATCGACAAAAGTAAACAGCTTAGGGAACTCCTTGAAAATCAGTTACCTGAAAGTAGTTAAGAAATTTTGGTTTACTTCTAAAATCATGATGTATGATCATATTTTCATATTCAACTCGTACGTCATATTCCGTTTGGATCATCAAATACTTCATTACCATCACTTCTTACTTATCAATAATGCAAA
>OZ012690.1:47339273-47355229 GCA_963942565.1 Maea johnstoni | reverse complement strand
TATTTATTAATTTTGAAGAAAGGAAAAGTAACTAAAATGAACTATGAATATTCAAAGAATGAATAATGAATATGAAAAATGTGTTACATATATTAAATATAAACTTGAATTTTCTGTATTCAGAAACGATTCTTTAATATTTATATTCTTTTCAATATGTATTGATTATTAAAGAATATTGAAAAGGTCTTTTTGCATATAATTGGTAAATTGAATTGCGAATATTGGAAAATCATTATGATAATATAAACTTTTTCAAATATGCCTAATTTCTTAATATTCTTAATTCATATTTTCATATTCATGACTTTTCAATGTTCATAATTCATTACTCCGTATTCCTAATTTATTTTTCATTTTTGTATTAGTTTTTCAATATTCATGATTAAATGTTTTTCTGCATATTGAAAAAGGAATTAATGAATATTAACAAATCATTTGTGAGTATTGAAAGATAACCTTGAATTTCCAATATGAGTAATTTATTTTTCAATATTTATAACTCATTTTTTCAATATTTGTTATTGATAGTCATTTTAAGAATTATTAAATATATTCATTACTCAATATTCTTAAATCATTTATTATCTATAAATGATATTTTAAAATTCATGTTTTTCCAATATGGGAAAAATTATACATTTTATGTTTATTCTGAGCACATTATTCTACATTGAAATTAAAGTTCTACACTAGCTGTCATTACCAGTCCAAGGGACCTAGTTAACTTAAAACAGGGAGGTCACTGTCATCTGTTACACCGGGAGGTATTTCCTGAAAAACATGTTAAAACCCTTACTTTTCCCTGGCCTGCCCCTCTCAAACCAGCCCTTGTATTATTATGATATCACTTTACAAAAGTACGAAAATGTTTAGCAAAAGTGTAGTTAAGGGTTCGTGTAACTAAAAATCATTACATTGGTTATGTACATTAACAAATAATGATTATATGCTAAATTCTTCAAGAAAAGTCTTTCGTAATATTTTGAACTTAAACCTTTTATAATTTTAACTTGGAATTAGTATTTTATAAAAAGCAGACCAAAATCTAGGGTGTCTTTTTGCCTAAAATAAGGTATTTTTCATGAACCAGGGAGTCCAATAGACACCCAGACACCCAGCTGGATATATATATATATATATATATATATATATATATATATATATATATATATATATATATATATATATATATATATATATATATATATATATATATATATATATATATATATATATATATTAGTGCTAGTACGATCAATCGGCGGCTCGAGCTATTACTCGTATCGCCGCCGGCGGCGAGCACTCGTGCCGCCATTACAGCTCGCCGAGTTCAGCGAAAATGTAAATAAAGCCACATCGTCAAACATCCGCCATGTTTTTTGTCTTGCTTACGTCTTTCCCACGTGGGATCCCATCGAGATTGCATGATAGCAGAGCGTGATTGGCTTAGGCAGGCATGGGCCTGTGCTAATTAGCGTGATTGACAGCAATTTACGTTGCTCATTGGCTTAGGCAGGCATGGGGCGGTTCTAAATTAGCGTGATTGACAGCAATTAATTTTGCTCAGCTGTTGATTTCACCGCATGTGCAATGAGTAGTTAGGGCTCGTAATATGTCGATTAATCGCTCGGCAGTTTGAGCGATTGATCGAGCCATTTTTTAGCGGCGAATCCGAGCACTATATATTATATATATAACTTAAAGATTGGGCCGAGCATTAAGGAATTCCATATTGCAGTGTGGACGGACATTCCCCTCCACCATTGGTTCCCCCCTTCAAGTCGGCATTGGTGAACGGCGAAAACGAATCAACATGCAGATACGCACCAACATGGGAATACGCACCAACCTGCATTCATCAACATCATTCGGCCAGATATAGAAGAATGCAGGTTGGTGCGTATTCGCCATGTTGGTGCGTATTCGCCATGTTGGTGCGTGTTGCATGCAGGTTGATGCGTAATCAGTCAGGTTGCATTGTACATTCTAAATGTTGCATCGTACATTCTAAATGTTGAATATTTGGTCATATGGCGTTCCATACCCCCTACCACATCAACCTTCTGTCAAGAATCGAACTAGTGACGTGTCATGAAAAAAACACTAGTAGAAAATATCCTTTTAACGGAAAGATAGGTTTTTACTAGTGCAATACAGTACAATTTAACTCCTGTCAGTGCCAGTGGTTGTACAAGAAAAATGGGACAAGCACATCAATGACTCTCGTAGTTTGCAAAGATAAATCCATACCTAGTTACAGTATCTGTAACCAAGAGTTCCCTATATGGCAGCTCTACAACTATTCGATTTTACTTACACCCAAAAGGTGGCGCACCGTTATCACAGGAAATGGGTCGAAGCTAGATAAGGGACGTGCATTGTACAGAGGCGGGGCTTATTGTGCTACGTCATTGGGTGGAAGTGACGTAGAAGCCTGCCGCCCAAGTGAGACACCGTGTAAGTGAAGATTGTGTGTGCATGTGCACTTCTTACTAAATGTTTACGAATAAATGGTATCAATTGAATACTTTCATTTATTAAACAATGAAGATATGTTATTCCGAGTTGTCATTTTTGGAATGTGGTATTACACCCGAATCCGACTTTAAAAGAACAGGGTGAAAACATGTAGTTTGTTTATTCATTTATTTTTGATCCAAAGACAAGCTGACATAGTCTATGGCCATGGGATTTAGCAACGCTAACTGGCTTACACCGGTTCTGATGGCCGTGCCGTGGTTAACTGTTTCGACGACCTTTAGCCATTGCTATAACCAAAACACCCAAAACTCATCATATACATGATATAGAGTGCATCGGCCAAATCACGTATTTCGAGGTGTACAGACCAAAGCTGACAGGACTCGGTAAATCTTCACTGTTCGCACTTGCTAAACACCTAAGAGGCCAGCCAATATTATCTCCATATTTCCACATTCTTTTTCTGTAAATTTTTCTTTTGTGTTTGCATAAGCAACAGACACAAGATATATCGCATATATTTAAAACACAGAGCCGACTTGGCGGGCGGCTTGGCAGTGCTTGGACAGCTATTTGATTTTGGCGCCACTTTCCTGAAGATGCATTTGTCAAAACCACGTGACACAATAAGCCCCAGCCCTGTACAATGCACGTCCCTTATCTAGATTCGACCCAGGAGATGGTATCAGACCAACCTATGTTTAGACAAGTACGGTTTCAAAGTAAGATATCGATAGTTAAAAAGGCATGGCCTTGTTATATAGTATGAAGACAAAGCAAAGCTTTTAAATGCTCGCACAACTCGATAATATTTCTGCATTCCCCCTCAAATGCAGTCACAAAGTAACGGATTTGTTATCCGTGACGTCATTCTTCGCTTCTCATTCGCGGAAACATATTGGAAACCCCTTGATATGAGCTTTATATATTTGTGCAATAACTACACAGTATGAGTAGCGATTCACCGAAAACCCTACTGCATAAAATCATATCACGAGACGTAGAATGAATTGTGTCAGTTCTAACGATATAAATTGCATTAAAATTGATCCACCGAAAGGCGAGTAATTTATTTAACTGTGAACGTACAACCCAACTTGTAGTGGCAGCTTTTCCCGTTTCTATAATCATGACGTCAGGGTCGCGTTAGCATTTGTCGCACGTGAGCATTTCGTCTGTTTCAGTTGTTGCATAGTTGCACGTGTTATCTGGTCATCGGCGTCAAAACGCTATTTTAATACAATTTAAAGGAAACAATCCAAATTTATTATATGATCAAGCAAAGTTTAAATCCTGAAAAGATTGGGCGGCAAAATGTGCTTTTAAAGCAAACGATGATGTTCATTTAACGCGAGATTTTTGTCAAGCGAGACAAGAGACGAACTGACAGACATGCGGCAGTGTGTATGCTGCAAGATACGTCAGAGATGCTGCTAGCCGTAAACGCTGTTTGCAGTAATGCTTCCCATCGGTCACTTCGCTAACTATAAACTTTTTTATTTTTGAATCTTTTTTATTTTCCTCCTGCAATAAACATGTCAACACAGGGTACAAAATGATTACCTTCAAGGCATGTGTATGGTAATATACAGTGATACAAATATGTATAATATTTATCTTTTTACATAAATATTGGACAGTAATAAATATTCTTTGTCAAATAGTATGCTTTTTCCTTTAACATAATGTCTGTATTTCTCAAGGAAATAAGAGTTTTTAACATCATTTTTGACATTGATAATACTTGGTTTCTGTTCTTTTCTAATTGCATTATAAATAATCTTCTTGGTTAATAGAATGATGGTATTTATGCTAGTTGCATTTTCCATGTCACCTAAGATTATCTTGTCAGGGGATAGATTGTAATCAACCATACCCAATTCTCTAATTCAGACCTCGACTTTATTCCACAGATCTATAGAAATGTTGCATAGTAATAACACATGGGAAACTGAGTCTAATTGTTCAAGGCAAAAAACGCATTGATTCGAACTTTAATTCCCATTTTGAATAATAATTCGTTCGTATAGAAACTGTGATGTAAAGTCCTGAACTGAATATATCTTAGGTAGGTATCTTTATATCTTAAGTGATGGTAATTAAAGGATCTACTCAGGCTAAAACTTCCAATGTCCATGTCAATTTTGTCATTCCATTTGTTGACAGCAATATCTAAAATGTGACTGGAAGAATCTTTCATAATGCTATATAGTCAGGAAGAACCTTTCACACTTAAGTTCAACATTGTGTTAAAAGCACTGTCTACTGGTGATGCTTCCTCATGAAAGGGTAAGTCTCTTTATTCTATATATTTTCTAATTTGGATATTATTGAATGGTACTCCAGGAAATTTGTCTTGACATTGTATTTGTTGGTAAATTCCATCATTGTTAATGGAACATTCATTGTGCCTAAGAAATCAGCTATGGTAGAGATTCCTCTATTCTGCCATTCTCTTTTAATTTGAATAGCAAAAGCTAGATTCAGCCAAATTGGGGTGAATTTAATAAAAATTTTGTTTAGTGAAGCTTCAATTTGCCAAAAATGTTGTAGGCTTTTAATTACATCTTTCCTGAAGCGGTTTGTATTTAGTTCTAGGATTCTGTCTAGATAGTCCGGACAGAATTTAAGTACATCAAATAATTCAAAGTCGTCTGGGATTACGGTCCATTTCCCGAAAGAGCTAATGTACCTTTTTAACCAACTTAATTTCAAAATCTTATCAAACAAGGAGATGTTGTGGAGTTTAAGTCCACCATGAGAGTATTCGCCTTCTAAAATCTCCTTACGCCATTTCGGAGGCTTTCCACACCACAAGAATTTGGCAAATGTTACATTCAATTCCTTGATACATAGAACACTGGGGCTAGGAAGAGACAGCAGCATCTGTGTTATTTTGGAAATTAATAACGATTTTATGATTGTGACTTTTCCATAAGGGGTAAGTTTCTGGTGCTCCATATTCTAATAAGTTTTTGAATTTCTCCCATTTTCTTTTAAATAGTTAAGTCCGTTATTTCATTTAGTTTTTTCATGTTGTACTGAATTCCCATTTGAATCCGAATTCGCCCTGCCAGGGTATGCTGCTGTCTCTTGACACCCCGTTTTACAACCTTGGTCTTTTTCTTAGCATTGTCCAAACCAGAATCTGTTTTAAACCATTTCAGTATGCGGATGACACTCACAAGAGACTGGAGATCCTCATCCAATAGCAAGGTAGTGTCATCCGCATACTGAGATACTCTGAATTCTTCATCGTGCACCACTATCCCCCTGATATCCCCACTCTCCCTAATGACATGAGACAGTATCTCCGCACAGAGACAAATATGTAAGGTGAGGGCGGATCTCCCAGACGACATCATCTTTGCAAATTGACTGTGGAAGACATAAAACCATTTTGTTCAACCTTAGAGGTTGAGTTTGTTTGGCATAGTTTTATAGTATTTGAAAGTTTTTTTCCGAAGTTAAAGATCTTCAGTACTTCTGAGATGAAGGACCACTCTATTGTGTCGAATCCTTTCAAGAAATCAAGGATTATTAGTAATCCTTCTTTATTGTAGACTGGCAATATTCAATTGTGCCATACACCATTCTGGTGTTCTCACCGATGAACCTCCCAGAGATGAATCCGTATTGGTCCTCATTTATGATATTTGGAAGACTTTTTTTGAGACTGTTGGAGACCATAGAAGAAAAGAATTTATAAATACCATTGAGTAATGTGGTGATAGGTCTCCAGTTTTTTAAATCATTATGTAGCTTTCCTTGTTAAGGGATACAGGTGATTGTCCCATCTAAAGGATTTTTGGAAAAGGATTCATTGTCAATTGCCTCATTAAGGTATCTAAAAATCCAAAACTTTAGTTCTTCTATGAAAAATGTAAAGAATTCGTTGGAATATCCACCTGGGCCTGGTGCCTTATTTAATTTGCTATTTTGAATAGCAAAGATTAGTTCTTTAATTGTATATGGCACATCAAATATAAATTTTTCAGAATCGGATATTTTGTGAAGGATCTTACCAGACCAGCGCTATTTTATGTAGTTTGATGTGCTCTTTATGATTGAATATGTTAACATTGAATTTTGGGGGATCAACACCCCGTTTTGGGGCATTTTCACTCAAAAATGACTAAAAACGTGTGATTTTTGGGATTCCGTCATAAAAAATTCATGTTAGACAGCAGAGGCACCTAACTTTTCCCAAATATACTTCATACACTGCTTGTGGATGCTACATCAAATATAGTATACAAATATGCCATGCCAGTGGGGGTAACATGATGGAATGTTTCCCCGAGGGAGGATGGTTTTCCCGAGGGCGGAGCCCGAGGGAAAACCATCCTCCCGAGGGGAGACATTCCATCATGTTACCCACACTGGCATGGCATATTTGTTTTATTATACCGAACAAACCCCATTTTTGATTTAAACAAAGCAAGGTCACAGATGACTGGTGATTCACACGTTCCCCGCTAGGTGTCGCTAGTGGCAACGGGCAACATGAAGCCCTCACTGATGGCATCAGGCAACATGATGATTGTTCACTGTTAAGTCAGCCAATCACGGCTTACGATATTCAAGTGAGGTATAATAATACAGGATGTGACCCCTAGTGGCCATAAATTGAACTGAAATCTTTAAAAATGGCGAAAATTGCAGTTTTTTCTCATTTTCCTGACACCTAAGGCACCCCTGTACACCCAGAAACCCTGCAAGCCCATTATTTGTCATCTGCAAATTGCCGTAGCATGTATAGAGGATAATATAACCTATTAACAGTTTTATTTTATAAAAGCTTCCCATGCTATCTGGCTCACAAGACAAAAACATGCAAAAATGGCCAGATAGGGAAAATCTCATAGCTTGTTGCAATTTGATACCATTCAAATATGAGAGTGAATCTTCACACAAATATGCTACTGGCAATAACATCAATGCTGAAACTAGAAACTTGATGAAATTGGCCCCATGTGGTCTTTTTAGGAACTTACACATTAAAAAATAGCTGCAATGAAGAGTCTTAGAACTGTGTATTGTTTACATTCAGCATGCTTCATAACTTCACCCTTTTTTGCACTGAATATTGGCTCAGAATATTGGCTCAAAGACTTAGGTGACATTCAGGGATATCTATACAAATGTTTTGAAAAAAATGGATGTCAGTAAGTTACATATATATGAACTAATAGACCACATCCAGCTCTGCGCTAACAACGAAATTAGCAGTCAAAGCTACTAATAAAAAATAGAAGTAAGCTACTTGCACTGCTCCTAGCAGGTAAGATGAGGTGGCTGCAATTTGCAGTAGTCCCCTTGGTATCTGTAGTGGGCATCAGGCCCACTACAAGGAGCTGTGCGATGATGATGGCTGAAAAGTGCAGGCATTACACCTGGTGCGGTCTCTACAACGACTGAGGTCGTTAGCGAGCCCACCCTTGATCCAAGTGCAGTCACTGTGGCCTGACCCCAGGCCTGTGGGCATTTCTACACCCTTGGCAAGGACGCCTACAAAAGCAGCCCTAAAATCCTTCAACAAGCCTTTGGGACAGCCCACCACATTAGGGACTGGCCCCATCACTTTCTGTGGAGCCTTCCAGGGTTGATACTCAATTATCTTCTTTTTTTTTGGGGGGGGGGGGGGGGGTTCGACCTGATGGAAGACATGAACGAGGACATCCCGTACAGGAAAACATGGAGAGGCTGTCAGAGCTCGCCAACCCCCTTGGGAGCCATCAGAGCAGAAGGGTGAGATTACCTTCACCCCCTTCTGAGGAAGCGTTTAGAACTCCACACCCAAGCATAGAAAGAGGTGAAGGGTGGCCCCGCAGCATAGGGATCCACCTGCCACACAGCCTGCTCCTCAGGTAGCCTCAAGACAAACCTTTGACATGTAGTCATTGATTGCAACCCTGGGGGAAGTGGTCTCCCACACCTCAACCTCCCCAATCTAAAGAGGCCCCGACAGAGTTGGCTTGAAATCTACTGGCTATCTCCTGATGACCCTATCAGAGAACTAACAGAAATTGGCAGAGGGGAAATTGAGGTCCAAAGAAGGGCAAGCAAGAGGTGGCATTTCCCCCTTTCCTTCCACCATACCCTCCCCCCCCCCCCCCCCCTTCCCTCCTGGTAAGAGAGCTAGGTCCTAATCTTAGTCCAGGTCTCTATCAAGATCTCCGTTGGGTCAATCTTCCCAGCATTGTCCCACGACCGGTTCTCAGTCAAGTCTGAGGGGGAGATGGAGGATGTGGAGAGGCTTGACGCTCTTAGAATCCACCCTCTCTAGGCCAGGTCAGCCCTGGACTACTAGCTCCTTGGAAGCGAAATACCTGTCCCCGCAGTGGCCAATACTGGGGCTGCACTAACCCGGTGAACCATGGGACTTCCTCTGCAATGCGTCCTGCGCCCAAGTTGATCTACACTGGCTTGGGCCAACCGCAGGATCAGAGTGGTGACCCAGTGCTCGCCCCCCATACAGATCTCATAAGATCAGTGAGGGAGCCCTGTAAGGCTCTAGATTTCAGGTTCTTGCTGCCCCTGGAATTTTTCAAGATCATCCAGGCATTGGATTCACAATATTCACAAGTTCTTGGCTCCAGAGCCAGAATCCCCTCACGTTGAGGAGTTGTAATTCTTGATTTTTGCTACCTTGGTTTTGCGGAGTATGGTAGCACCGGCTCCCTAGGCTAGGTACCCAGTTACAAAAGCGGTCACCGAGGTGGATGATAGGGGGTGGTTAAAGAGGCTTGCGCTTGCCCGTTTCTTCCCGCTGTCTCAGGATGATGACGTCCTGAATATATTATTCTGAGTATAATTCTCCAAAACGAAGCGAGTGGCTTCCTCTGGACATATACATTCATACTAAACCTGAGACAGCAGTTGAGGTGCTGCCATCTGAATTAAATGCAGACACTAAAGATACCAAACAGATTTCAGTCGTGACAATATAAATAGTATATGCCCAATTCTCATGAACAACACCATAAATGTAACCAGTTTTGTTGCTTTTTTTATGTGTAAGTTCCTCAAATGACCACCACCATCGCGATTTTAGTTTTAACATTGCTGTTATTCGCAGTAGCATATATGTGTGAAGTTTCAATCTCATATGTGAATAGTATCAAATTGCATCAAACCACTCTGTGAGTGCCTGATCTGACTGTTTTTGCATGTTTTGGTTTTGTTAGCCAGGTAGCATGGAAACCTTTCTCAAATAAAACTGTTAACAGGTTCTCTTATACTCAAAACATACAAAGGCAACCTAGGGTTGCAGGGTATGCTGGGTGTACAGGTGTGCCTTAAGTGTCAGGAAAATGAGAAAAACTGTGATTTTCGCCATTTTTAAAGATTTCAGTTCAAATTCTGGACACTAGGGGTCATTATCAGTATTGGATCTGATGTAACATTGACAAGTTATGTATGAAGTATATTTGTGTAAAGTTTGGTGCATCTGCTGTCTAACATATAGATTTTATGAAGGAATACCTTAAATCGCACGTTTTGAGTCATTTCTGAGGGAAAATGCCCCAAAACCTAAAGCTTTCTAAAATCTAACTGTTAACAAGTTCTCTTTTCCTGAGGAACTCGGTAAGATGTCTTTGTCTCACCCACCCAGAGATGTTCACTGAACACACTCTTCGAGGCCTGTGATTGGCTGAAGGGAGCAGGCCATGCTACAATTGACAAAGAACCACTCGGGACCTGTGGGTTATAGTGGACCACCCTCGAGTCCCCACTCATGCGGAACCTTGGGTTTTCCACTATAACCCACATTCCCTCGTGTTCTTTCTAATACATTCCCAACACTTCTCGAGGCCTGTAAAAGGTGGAAGACAGCTAAGTGTGGAACAAAGTATACTACCCTGAATTCTATCCAATTCTGTGTCCTTTTCCACATATCATCATGTGCCAAGCTATGGGATGCTTTTTAGGTATTCACTTAGGGCTGTTCCATTTAAAAATGTGTGGAGGGGGGATAGTTGAACGGATATTGGTTGGGGCCCCCTGAATTTTGAATTATTCTAGACCCCCTACCCCGAATTATGAATAGGCCTAGACACCCCCTTAACCGAATTTAGAATTAATAGGTATTAAGATTATTTTATTTTTCACAGCGGTTACGAAACATCCTTTACTTTCATGTATGCATGTTAATTGTATATTTGCGATATGTCTCAATTTCACCTGAGAATTCAGCGGACTCAGAAGCCCAATCACTGGCATAGAAGCCCCGAATTTCCGAAGGGACTTCTTGGATTTTGGGGGGATTTTCTACCCCATATTTCGTATCATTGACTAGAATAGGGACGATTGTGCCCTAGTTGAGAAAACGCCCCGATTGTGCCCTAATTGAGAAAACGCCCCATGTCCAATACACCCCACCTTTACTCACATTATTGAATTTATTCTTCTTTCTCCCTTCTCTTTTATTTTTCTTTTCTTTTTCTCTTTTGTTCTTAGCTACTGTAGTATTTGCGTTCATAATATAGAATAATATCATGAGGGAAAAAACAGTGGGCAGGAAAGCGCCGTGGATTAATTTTACTCGTGTGACACGCTATCATATGTCAGCACACGAAGCACTATAATAAGACTACAAAGCAAAGCCCGATAAAAATCTGCATTCCCTTTCAAATGCAGTCAAAAAGTTACAAATGTGTCATTTGTTGCGCCTTGTTATTCTTTGCTTGTAGTTGTACTTCGCAGAAACATATTTGATATCCACACAGTATGAGTTGCGATTGACCAAAAATGCGGCATAAAAATTAAAACGAATTCAACCTGTTGCAAAATCGTCATTTCGCAACAGATTCGAACAAGAATTAGGCAACAAGTAGAATAAATTGTGGCGGTTCTAACGATCTATACCGCATTGAAATTGATCCACGCAGAGGCGAGTAATGTATTGGTTGACTGTAAGAACGGCCCCCGATGCGCTTCACAAGCAGCAGGCAAGTCGATAATCGCTGCTATTTGTAGCAATTGAAAAGTGGGGCGTATTTGACATGGGGCGTTTTCGTACTTGAGTCGTAATCGTCCTACACCATTGACAAGGTTATCTCCTACCCCACCCCCCAAATACTGAATAGATCTAGAAGACCCCGCTTCCCGAATTCCGAACCTAGGATAGAAGGGGAGGGAGGGGGGGGGGGGGGCAATTCTTTAAATTATAGTCCGTTCAACCCCTCCCCCACATGGAACAGCCCTTACTCATTAATTCTTTCTCCAAATCCTGATTTGGCGATTCCAATAAAGATACATCACTGAAAATAAATCTACACCTAAATAGGGTTTTTAACTAACCAGGGACAACAAATTTAAACCATTTTCCTCAAGGTATTACTGTCAGATCATAATAAAGCAGATGTGAAGTGATCACAGGAACTCTTTGTTTTAGTTTATTTAGAAAGTAATGTAACATTGTAAATATCTTCACGAACATTGTGAAAATATCATTCATATCTTGTGAAAAACATGCATTGTAAAGAGTCGAATGACTAACCTATTCATTTTTAAAGCAAAAACGTGGCCTAATATAAGGTATTATTTTAATAATAAATTGGAAATATTTCATGGAAATACACCCTTTAAAAAATCTCATATGCATATTAGTCTTAATCTAAGGAAATAGTAGAATGTTGAATTCGTTTTTTTGCAAATTCGCCTCATTTTGCACTTCTGCTTTACAGTACTAAAATTAGACTCATGAGTCTATAGATTCATTATTGAGATGCATCTGTTACTTCCGCTTGCGCAGTAAGATGTTGTCATGGTGACGTGAGGGAATCTCTAACAGCAGGAAGGCCAGACAGGAGAGCAGATAAGTCACAACGGAATTCCCCAAAAACAAATAGCTCTGAAACAGAAAGAGAGGATCATATGAATTTACTGACTCATACCTACAGATATATTTCCCTGTATCAGAAAACATATAAGCTGGAACTATATTCTATCTACCAAAAGGAGCAATTATTTATATGCTATTTGATTTCTATTTTAAAATAAATCCCTTCTCCAACCCATTTACTGATAGGAGAAGCCAGATATGTTGTGCAAGTAGATAAGTTGCTATGTATGTGATTTGTTTACTGGTATATATTTTACAAACAAGATAAACCAAACAGCGAGTGTGTGTTGATATATTGCTATAAACATGTTAATCAATCACAGGTTAAGTATATTTACAAACGAGAAATCAAGTAGTCAGTACACGTAGATAAGTTGCTATGTACAACTGTACATTACATATATGTAATGAACACTAGTTGATTTTATTAACCAGCAAGAGAAACTCAATACCACGTGTATGTAGATTGTGGCTATTTCCATGAAAGTCATTCAATGGTACGTTAAGCATGAGAAATCATGCAGCCAGTCATGTAGTTAGGTTGCTACATACTAGTACATTATTAACACTCTATTTACACGAACTAAAGAGTAGGTTTGTCTCACCAAGTCTGTCTCAGACACGTAGATGCCAGTTCTCCTGCTGTAATTATGGACGAAGATGACCATGGGGTGGATGAGGTAAGCAGTGTAGGAGAGTCTCGATAGGGGGAGCCACCCATTCCAGCCCAGCAACACGTTAATCACGCCTGTAAAAGGGAACAGTATCATTCTTGATGCTGGTTGTCACCAAAGAGGTGCCGACTACTTGTGTAATATATTTGAGAGCGGAGCTTTTTAGGAAACATTTGAAGCAGAATTGCTGATCAGGATCTTCAGGAACTACAACTCCTCATCATCATAATATTCTGTGAATTTATCATTGATTCGAAACAGCGATATTGATGATCGCCATCGTTAAAAACATGTCTGTTGTGACCATTTGCGTCACCATCATCTCCATTGTCTATCATCATACTCATAACATTCATTATCATTATCTCCACTATAGTTAGCATTATCATCATAATCGTAACCATTATCATCATAATCATCATCATCATAATTCAGTATCATCGTCATTATGACGTATTACCATCGTTATCTCAGCTGTATGCAAGGACTCACCTCCATACCCCTTGAGGCAGGCAAAGATGAGCCAGCAGACTCCAAGTGCAAAGGCGGGTCTCTTAAGAGCCAAGAAAGCCGTTATCGTGCTAGGGCCCCAAATCCCCTTTCCGAGAATCACCGCCTGACTAAAGTCTGGGTTACTCAGGTAGAGACTGTACATGCCATAGGTGGCAGCACTGAGCAAGAAGATGGACACCAGCCAGCCAGCCGCCACAAAACCCTGCAAAGAGATCGACAGGTTCCTTAATGGTACACATAGATGGCAGCACCAAGCAGCCAGCTGCCACAAAACCCTGCAAAGAGATCGACAGGTTCCTTAATGGTACACATAGATGGCAGCACCAAGCGGCCAGCTGCCACAAAACCCTGCAAAGAGATCGACAGGTTCCTTAATGGTACACATAGATGGCAGCACCAAGCAGCCAGCTGCCACAAAACCCTGCAAAGAGATCGACAGGTTCCTTAATGGTACACATAGATGGCAGCACCAAGCAGCCAGCTGCCACAAAACCCTGCAAAGAGATCGACAGGTTCCTTAATGGTACACATAGATGATAGCACGTAGCAGTCAGCTGCCACAAAACCCTGCAAAGAGATCAAGTCTCTTGAATGCAATTTGTCTATTGATGCTTTCACATCGCATTCACATAGTAGTAGTAGTAGTAGTAGTAGTAGTAGTAATAGTAGTAGTAGTAGTAGTAGTAGTAGTAGTAGTAGTAGTAGTAGAAGTAGTAGTAGTATTGGCGGTGTTGGTAGTAGTAGTAGTAGTAGTAGTAGTAGTAGTAGTAGTAGTAGTAGTAGTAGTAGTAGTAGTAGTAGTAGTAGTAGTAGTAGTAGTAGACGCAGCAATAGTTGTTGTAGTAGCAGTGGTAGAATTAGTAGTAGTAGTTGAAGTAGTAGTAGTAGTAGTAGTAGTAGTAGTAGTAGTAGTAGTAGTAGTAGTTTGGTACAAAGTAGCTCAGCTAGTTGGTCAATTGCTCGACTAGTAATCAATAGGTCGCTGGTTCCATTCCCGGCCTCTGCATTTTGGTCTTTTCTTGGGCAAGACATTTTATTCCATATTGAATCAGTCTGCAAAATGGGTACCTAGCATTAATAAGGCAATGCTTTGAGCTTGCACGCTATATGCTGCCAAGAGCTCTGGAATATCCCTCGGGGGATTAAAAGGGTCTCGGTGTGTACAAGCCTGCTAGACTATCAACCGAATATCTTTGGTAGTAGTAGCAGAAGCAGTCGAAGCAGTAGTAGTAGTAGTAGTAGTAGTAGTAGTAGTAGTAGTAGTAGTAGTAGTAGTAGTAGTAGTAGTAGCAGAAGCAGCAGCAGAAGCAGTAGTAGAAGTTAAGTAGTAGTAGTAGTAGTAGTAGTAGTAGTAGTAGTAGTAGTAGTAGTAGTAGTAGTAGTAGTAGTAGTAGCAGAAGCAGCAGCAGAAGCAGTAGTAGAAGTTAAGTAGTAGTAGTAGTAGTAGTAAGAGTAAAAATATAAGAACTAGGAGGAGGAGGAGAAAAGGGAGAAAGATAAAATGCAGCAGTTGTAGTTGTGGCATCAGCAACACTAATAGTACCACTTAACCATGAAAATCATTCCCTGCACTATCACATCAGTTATATGTCACTTGTTATTATTCGATACTAGCTAAAATATTCAAATGGTCTAACATGACATATTTTACCTTGTGAAGCGTGACTTTTCCACTTGTTCTTTGGAGGTAATACCCTAGTAGGATCCCCATCAGGTAAGGGTGGACTCTGGTGTAGGGCTTCGTATAGACAAGGGCGAAATACAGGTCGTACGACTTCCACTGTCTGTAGTGGTAAGAAAATGGTATTAGAGTCTGGGTGCATTTAGGATATACATGCCCTCATACAGTGGTTATTGTTGGTGAAGGACACTTGTTGGTAAAACCACTGCAGAACCTCAAGTTTCAAAGGGGGTCTTCCCCGGTGTGGTGGTTAAGCATGTTGTCTCGAGTTTGATTCCTGCTGGAACCCTATAAGCTGAGGACACGCCTTAGATCCATTGGAACGATGGCCCCATTGAAACCGTCTCATAAAAGTTTATTCCTTGAGTACTGTTGTTTTTCTAGAATGCACTGCTAGCCAGTCAAAATTCAACTTTACTATGACAGAAATTATATAACATGGCTACTTTATATATTGTACATCATAATTGTTTATTTGAACTTATTTAAATGTTAGTTCCATTAATTTCTCATACTTAATAAGTATTACATACATGGGTGGTCCATACTCAATCCAAAAGTGTCCCATACAGTGTTCAAGTTTTGAATTGACATGCTCTGTGCATGTTCCGTATATGATTCATGGAAAATCCACTTATTTTATTCAAGGTCTGCATTTTGGTTTTTGCCATTTCTACACAAGGTCCATTATGTTCCAAGGATGTTGCAAACCTGTTTGATGCATGATTTGTGAAAGATACAAGGATGGTACAAA
>OZ012690.1:47318144-47334073 GCA_963942565.1 Maea johnstoni | reverse complement strand
ATATATATATATATATATATATATATATATATATATATATATATATATAGCTGAAACGTTCTGGTTCATATCAGTAGCAAAACATACAATTAACAAAGTGGGTCGGTTACCATGAAATCTGAGTCGTGCGATGTTTCTTGTTATTGAATAGTAACGTGATTCATCTATTTATAGAACGTGTACCTGTACGTCTATAGGTGAGGAAACCCAAGATGGATACCCTGAGAGGCTGCAGTGAGGTCTACAATAGAGGGGTAGTTGTGAATACGAATGTAAGGGTTATTCTCAGGGGAAGAAGTACATGTAGTATCTTCACGGTGAATCCCATGTAACGGGAAATTGTTTGGTAAATCCTTCCCATCTCCTGTGCGAACTTCATCATCATCACCATCACTATCATCATCATCATCATCGTTATCACATACAGATTATGATTATTGCGACAGGCGTATGTTACTATCGAGCGTCCTTACTTACTTGTAAGTGCCCAGACCTGGCCCTCCTTCAGAGCTTGGAAGTATCTTGTCAGGTCGATGTAGCACTGCTCCGTGATGTTGGATCGGGGCAGGGTGATATTCAGTTTGATAATATCCTGGATGGTGTTTCCATATTTGAGTCCTTGGTAGAAACTGCTATCCACCTGTTGTGATAGCGCTTTCTGTGCAGGTAAGGTTACAGACAGAATAATCAGTGTATGGAGATAGTTAGATGCCATATCGGCTAGTGAATGAAGGCGATGGACGACTTATATCCTATACGCCCGCGCCCTTCCAGTATGCAACCTGGTATGGTACTGAACACTACTAGCTGTGTCCTATATACCGACATAGGTGCGACCTGAATACACCATAAACTCATCGCTCTACCCTAACCTTAACCCTAACCCCATTGGCGCCTGTTATGGGACAAGTAAATAACCACATCCATCAGGCGTGCCGTTCAACTGGCTAGTCAGCAACAATATGGCAGAAGAAGCGACAAAATAGAAAATAAGACCAAAACAATATATATTTACCCACCTGTTATTAGAATACCGGGACCGGAGCACCTGGCTATATTATAGCTTTTGAATTACCGCTGGAATGAGTATATATTCATAAAATAGGTCGTCTATTTACAATATTATACAAATATGGCACTTGGGTGAGTGCAATATCAATTTTGATTGCACTCTGAAAAATG
This sequence comes from Maea johnstoni, assembly GCA_963942565.1. NCBI lineage: Eukaryota > Metazoa > Annelida > Polychaeta > Spionida > Magelonidae > Maea > Maea johnstoni. The sequence goes on along the minus strand of OZ012690.1, from coordinate 47,332,891 downwards.
ATATTGCACAAGGCGCTTGCGCCGAGTGCAATATCATTTTTCAGAGTGCAATAAAAATTGATATTACACGAAACCAAAGTGCCATATTTGTTTTATTATATGCCTACTGCTCATTCAAATGAAATAATTGACTGATTTAAAGAGTTATGAAAATGTAAATGTTATTAATATTTTTTCCATTTCCGGGTTTTACCACAAACAATTGGGTTATTGTAAATTTCTAAGCCGTAATATGTTCTTGTGTTAATTCAGTAATATCGCAATCAAAATACTATAAATACCCGAAGAAGTCACGTGCATTAGTTTTAGAATGTATTGATTTATTATACGCGTTATGGCATGCTGTTGGTAATGCTGTAAGTGAGATGTACAAGAGCGCCGTAGCAGGGCAAACTGACGTGGGTTACGGCTTGCCATACTAGAGATACGCGTTATGGCATGCTGTTGGTAATGCTGTAAGTGAGATGTACAAGAGCGCCGTAGCAGGGCAAACTGGCTTGGGAACCGGCTTGCCATACTAGAGATACGCGTTATGGCATGCTGTTGGTAATGCTGTAAGTGAGATGTACAAGAGCGTCGTAGCAGGGCAAACTGGCGTGGGTTACGGCTTGCCATACTAGAGATACGCGTTATGGCATGCTGTTGGTAATGCTGTAAGTGAGATGTACAAGAGCGCCGTAGCAGGGCAAACTGGCGTGGGTACCGGCTTGCCATACTAGAGATACGCGTTATGGCATGCTGTTGGTAATGCTGTAAGTGAGATGTACAAGAGCGTCGTAGCAGGGCAAACTGGCGTGGGTTACGGCTTGCCATACTAGAGATACACGTTATGGCATGCTGTTGGTAATGCTGTAAGTGAGATGAACAAGAGCGTCGTAGCAGGGCAAACTGGCGTGGGTTACGGCTTGCCATACTAGAGATACGCGTTATGGCATGCTGTTGGTAATGCTGTAAGTGAGATGTACAAGAGCGCCGTAGCAGGGCAAACTGGCGTGGGTTACGGCTTGCCATACTAGAGATACGCGTTATGGCATGCTGTTGGTAATGCTGTAAGTGAGATGTACAAGAGCGCCGTAGCAGGGCAAACTGGCGTGGGTTACGGCTTGCCATACTAGAGATACGCGTTATGGCATGCTGTTGGTAATGCTGTAAGTGAGATGCACAAGAGCACCGAAGCAGGGCAAACTGGCGTGGGTTACGGCTTGCCATACTAGAGATACGCGTTATGGCATGCTGTTGGTAATGCTGTAAGTGAGATGTACAAGAGCGTCGTAGCAGGGCAAACTGGCGTGGGTACCGGCTTGCCATACTAGAGATACGTGTTATGGCATGCTGTTGGTAATGCTGTAAGTGAGATGTACAAGAGCACCGTAGCAGGGCAAACTGTCGTGGGTACCGGCTTGCCATACTAGAGATACGCGTTATGGCATGCTGTTGGTAATGCTGTAAGTGAGATGTACAAGGAGCCGTTGCAGAGCAAACTGGCGTGGGTTACGGCTTGCCATACTAAAGATACGCATTATGGCATGCTGTTGGTAATGCTGTAAGTGAGATGTACAAGGAGCCGTAGCAGAGCAAAGTGGCGTGCGTACCGGCTTGCCATACTAGAGATACGCGTTATGGCATGCTGTTGGTAATGCTGTAAGTGAGATGTACAAGGAGCCGTAGCAGAGCGAACTGGCGTGGGTTACGGCTTGCCATACTAGAGATACGCGTTATGGCATGCTGTTGGTAATGCTGTAAGTGAGATGTACAAGAGCGCCGTAGCAGGGCAAACTGGCGTGGGTTACGGCTTGTCATACTAGAGATACGCGTTATGGCATGCTGTTGGTAATGCTGTAAGTGAGATGTACAAGGAGCCGTAACAGAGCGAACTGGCGTGGGTTACGGCTTCCCATACTAGAGATACACGTTATGGCATGCTGTTGGTAATGCTGTAAGTGAGATGTACAAGAGCGCCGTAGCAGGGCAAACTGGCGTGGGAACCGGCTTGCCATACTAGAGATACGCGTTATGGCATGCTGTTGGTAATGCTGTAAGTGAGATGTACAAGAGCGTCGTAGCAGGGCAAACTGGCGTGGGTTAAGGCTTGTCATACTAGAGATACGCGTTATGGCATGCTGTTGGTAATGCTGTAAGTGAGAAGTACAAGAGCGTTGTAGCAGGGCAAACTGGCGTGGGTACCGGCTTGCCATACTAGAGATACGCGTTATGGCATGCTGTTGGTAATGCTGTAAGTGAGATGTACAAGGAGACGTAGCAGGGCAAACTGGCGTGGGTTAGGGCTTGCCATACTAGAGATACGCGTTATGGCATGCTTTTTTTGTAATGCTGTAAGTGAGATGTACAAGTCTATAGTATGGCAAGCTGTAACCCACGCCAGTTTGCCCTGCTACGGCGCTCTTGTACATCTCACTTACAGCATTACCAACAGCATGCCATAACGCGTATCTCTAGTATGGCAAGCCGTAACCCACGCCAGTTCGCTCTTCTACGGCGCTCTTGTACATCTCACTTTCAGCATTACCAACAGCATGCCATAACGCGTATCTCTAGTGTGGCAAGCCGTAACCCATGCCAGTTCGCTCTGCTACGGCTCCTTGTCAGCCATTCTCCCTTAAGGGTCCACATTGGGGCTGGAAGTTGGTCACGAGGGTTTGTGTCACAGATCTTTCTGAGACTAATTTTTTCTGAAACTAGTATATCTCAAGGGCAAAAGCCCAAAAAATCTGCCTACAAAGTTTTCAGACAAATTTTTTACAGCAGTTTGAAGTTGAGGCTATCCAAATTTAAGAGGACCACTCAAAATATGACCTTTATTTGATTTCAGGCTTGTAATAATGTATTGAAAAGGCTAATACCCCATTGTATGCTATTTTTATGAAGTAAACTGTATGATGGTTCAAATAAATACAGCTTTTGCATATATTTCACTTGTTTTTTCATCATTTTGCCACTGTTTTGTGAAGTATAGTTTCAAAACTGCAATGAAGTCCTGAAAGTATTGTATAACTTTAGCTGTAAAAGTGAGAGATCTTTCTGAAAAATAGTCTAACCTATCTCAGGGAAATGACAAATTAGTGCTCTGGGACTGGCCCAAAAGATGTAGAGCATAGGTGAAAGCATCGCTGGTAATAGCGCATTGATAAACGTTTCGTAAGTTGCGATATTTTTATGTAGAAATTTGTAATTTTTCAAAATTAATATTTATGTTCAGAAATCATCTTAATAGGCCGAAAGACACCTAATTAACTTAATTTGTTAATTTGGACTTCATTGCAGTTGGCGATGAGGCTAGGATTTTTTTCGTTTGTAGGTTGCAGAAAATGGTAAAATGGAAAACACATGAATACAGTCTAAAAATCAAAAGGTTTATTGAAGAAACCTGTCAAATACGAAATTAAAATATACATAGATATCACATGCACCTATCCCAACAATCGATGGCAAGGCTGAGCCACTTTGGTATGTTGAATTTCACCCAGAAGGCACTTCAAAGTATAAAAGTATAAAATGAATTAAAATGAGGTATATCTTCTCGCTTGGCAACACCTTTCAAAGGCTATAATGGTGAATTATATTGTACTACTCATAGTTATTTGACCTTTTCATAATGATGGAAACAATTTCCAACTGCATGAAGCTAGTTTGGACAACATCTCTTCACACTGACCTGCATTGAAGTTTTGACTAAAATAGTTTGTAGGTTTCAGGTCTGCTACCTTAAGTTGTATCTCAATGTGAAGCTTTGAAATTAGGTAGGTAAGCATCTAATGTCCATTTTTACCATATATATAGGAAAGTTATACATTGTGCTATTGAAATCACATCAAAATTATCGCTTTGGCACAGCATTGATCAGTACAAAATATCTGGTTTTTTCATGACACAGATATGGAATTATCACATTTATGACCACATAACGGCACAATGGCACCCTTAAATACTTAAAAGTCCACTCATAAAAACAGAATGAGACAAACAAAATAAATATTGCAAGTTTCCCAGCACTTTTACACTACTACTGAACTTCAAAATGGAGTGTTTTAGTAAGTTATGTAAGTTGCGCAGATCTTCTCCAAAATGATTGGACCTTTGAACATCATTAAAGGAAGTAAGTTAATACTTGCAAACTAAAATTCAACACAACTGTCACATTAAATAAATCACATAGATGGAATGTTATTGGAGATAAAACATCTTCACAATGTCATTTGTGAATCATTTTGAGAATTATACAATATATAAAAATGGTTTACACCTTAAACCAGCATCCCTAATACTTTGAACAGATGCAATGATTATGCATAGAAGTTATAAAACCTTAACATTTAAACATCCAACAGAACATTTGAATTAACTTTGAAAATGAAGTGTGAATTTGTCAAAGTCTTGGACAAACTTGTCCTTGAATTCTGACAGTGGCATGTCGGTGCTGACAATCTTGACTTTGCGCTTGCCATCTCTCGCATCTAGAACTTTCTGCCACTGCTGGACAGTAACTTCAGTGGCTGTGACTTTATCCACCAACCCCTTAACTGCCTCTTCCGTCTAGTAAGATTTCACAAAGACATCAGGACTTGGAGTGAGGGGTTCTGTGAGTACCTTCTTCAGGGATCTGAGAAGCAAGGTGGAGTGTTCATTCTTCTAGCACTTGTAAGCAGTTGTTCGGCTTCAAGCAATTGGAATGTCTGATGTGCTTGGGTCGCAGCTTGTGGAAAGATGACTTGCTCTTCTTCACTTGTGGATTTTCAGCAATGAACTTCTCATATAAGATGTATAGGTAGTCATTGAGGATCCTTGTTTGGACCTTCTCTCCATCAACTGTCAAGCAGTCCTGCTTGCCAGGGTTCATCCTAGAGTTGTCGTCTCTCTCTAGGAAAGACCTTACCTGTCTCTTGAGCTCTTTCTGTCTGGCAAGTAGCCGCCTTCTCTCGAGACACTTGGGAGACTTGTCCTTCCTTGTGTAAAGGAACTTCTCTGAGACATTCAACTGTTGGCTGAGATGCTTTTTCATTCTGTATCTCTTGAGCTGTTTGCCGCTGAGAAGTGATACCACAACCTCCTTGTGTTGGTCACTTTTCTTTGCTGCAATTTGTAGTTCATCCTCCACCACATTCGCATAGATCAGTTTCTTCTTGATGCCGGCTGGGACTTTCCTTGGGGTAAGGCCACTGTCTCGAATGAGCTGGTTGGTCTTGCTGCATGGTGTCTGAGCAGTGATGCCTTGCTCAGCTTGCATAGCTTCGAGTGGTTCTAGCACTACCACTGGAACTGGATGAAACACTGGAGACCACCTATCATGTACTGTAGTCCCCTGGCTTGGAGATGTGACAGTACTACTACAAGCACTTGTAATGTCACTTGATCCTTTCTTCTCCATCAGTTCCTCCAGCCTCTTGCATCTCCTTTGGAATTTCTGTTTCTGAGCTTTGATATTCTTAATCTGTTCCTCATGCTTTGTAACCTGTCGGTTCAATTTTGAAACAGCCTTTGCGACACGTTTCTTCTTCCTCTTTTGAGTAGTAGACTTTGGACCAGTACCGACTTCGGCGACATGTTTCTTTCTCTTCTTTCGAGGAGACTTTGAAGTGGCTACAGCTGCAGCTTGTCTTTTCCTCCTTCTGGGGAATTTCACAATCAGTGTACCTGAAAGTAGACAAATAAACAAATGTATGAATAAAAGGAAGAAAGAGTGTCACGAAAGCTGTTTCAAAGTTTAACTTAGACAAATATCAGGTAGGTATGTGGTTATAATATTTGCAATTGTAATCATTAACAGATCAATTAATATCAGCATCAGTTCAGAACATTACTCCAAGTGGGATTCAAGACAAATATCATTAATTAACAGATCAATACATATTAGCATCAGTTCAGAACATTTCTACTTCTAAGCAGATTCAAGACACATATCAGGTAGGTATATGTAGTAAATGATTAGCACCAGTTCAGAACAGTACATACATTCAGAAGTAAATCAGCAGGTTAACAGGAATATAAAACACTTACCTTATTATTCACAGCGAGAACATCTAAGTGCACGAATAAATAAATGAATGAATATTGAAATACATACCTCTGAGTTCCTGCGCTCCATCACCACCATCACTGCTGTCACCACCATCATCCGTCTCATCATCATCATCATCATCACTGTTAAATCCATCAGTTGACCAGTCCTCATCTTCCTCCACGTCAGCCTCAGCAGCCAGTTTCTCTTCCCGCTTCTTCTTACGGTGTCTCCTGACCCCGATATTGGTAAACCTCCTGCTATTTGCCTTCTGTTCGTCGGTCATGTCTGCTACCATCTTCTGATAAGCTTTGACCCTTTCACTTTCTCTTTTCAAGAAGGCACCACCCATTTCAGCTATTTTCCTCGCCCTAAATCGCTGTTGCCGCTCTGAATTGCTTAGGGGAAGGGGCTTTGTCCGTGTGGAATACATTATCCGGCTGAAAAAGTAAAGAAAAGTGTCAAAATAAGCCATGTCCTCAAAAACGTAACGTACAAATGAAACAACACGTAACGAAAATGTCCTCAACTCAAATCGAGATTTAAATACCCCCCCGCCATGTTGTTTTGATTCATTTACGAGCACAACATTTCAAAGTTGTCTAAACTTACGGCAAAATACGCACAGACATCTTAAAACTTCTGTTAGCGGAGCTTCTATGCTACCCTACCCCCAAAATGACACTGATTTTTCAAAGATCCCATGATTAGAAATCGAAAAATTTTATGAAAAAAACACTCACCGCTGATTCTGACGAGTCTGGCAGCATGGCCTAACATCCCCTCTTGACGTCAGAAATGAAAACGAGGCCATTACCTCATTATTTTAGTCTGTAGGCTTGTCGATAGATGGCAATGTCGGATTACTTACACAACGTTTGTACGTGACGGTTTTTCGAACTTATGCTTCCCTGCAGGCTTAGAAATAATTCTTTCTGGATTTATTACAATCGTTATTTGTACTGTGCCTGAAGGTCTTTTAGATGCAAAAAGAAGATCTTCCACGAGTACATGTATAGGGTGGTATAATGGGATCGTAAGTTGCGCTTGTTATCGATACGCACCAACCTTACCCCATTTCGAGGTCTGTGGGCCTTTCTTAAAACTTGGTCTCAGACTTTTTGTTATTTCATCGAAAAGTTGAGATGTTTCCGCAGATGTAGAGCCAAAAAAATCATTGAATACTATTTAATATGGTACATGTCCCGCATAAAATAGCTTGATGCGAAATGTACAAACAAAAATTGAAGACACGTGTACAGACCTACCTAAAGTATATTTCAAAATGAAATATTCTGTTTTTGTGTCAGAAATATCAAAATTCAAAATATTTCCAATAAATATAGATGAGGTTTTCCTAAAACAATCCGGTTTTTTAATCTTTTCACACAAAATCATATTTTAACCTTTGCTGAGGACACGTTAGTCCGTTTCGCCTTGTTGCTCTTCCGGCCTCAGAAAAAAAATTTCTACTAGAGTTAGGACACAAGTTATGCATGACTCTGATGCACATTGATCCTAGCTACTGGCTGATACCAAGTAAGCCAGTATTCATGCAGTATTTTTCCCTAGGGGGTCGAGGGTCACGCAAATCTCGTTATGTGGACCCTTAAGGGAGAATGGCTGTTGTACATCTCACTTACAGCATTACCAACAGCATGTCATAACGCGTATCTCTAGTATGGCAAGCCGGTACGCACGCCAGTTCGCTCTGCTACGGCTCCTTGTACATCTCACTTACAGCATTACCAACAGCATGCCATAACGCGTATCTCTAGTATGGCAAGCCGTAACCCACGCCAGTTCGCTCTGCAACGGCTCCTTGTACATCTCACTTACAGCATTACCAACAGCATGCCATAACGCGTATCTCTAGTATGGCAAGCCGGTACCCACGACAGTTTGCCCTGCTACGGTGCTCTTGTACATTTCACTTACAGCATTACCAACAGCATGCCATAACGCGTATCTCTAGTATGGCAAGCCGTAACCCACGCCAGTTTGCCCTGCTACGGCGCTCTTGTACATCTCACTTACAGCATTACCAACAGCATGCCATAACGTGTATCTCTAGTATGGCAAGCCGTAACCCACGCCAGTTTGCCCTGCTACGGCGCTCTTGTACATCTCACTTACAGCATTACCAACAGCATGCCATAACGCGTATCTCTAGTATGGCAAGCCGTAACCCACGCCAGTTTGCCCTGCTACGGCGCTCTTGTACATCTCACTTACAGCATTACCAACAGCATGCCATAACGCGTATCTCTAGTATGGCAAGCCGTAACCCACGCCAGTTTGCCCTGCTAGGGCGCTCTTGTACATCTCACTTACAGCATTACCAACAGCATTCCAGATGATGGACATTGTCAATTACACCAACACAGCCTCCCAGCCATCCAAAAAAGTGACGGTTTCTGTTCTGCTAATGTCACCAAAGGTGGTATAATTTTTGTTAATTCGGTATGCGTTCTTATCCTCATCTTATCTTTTAAAACAAAGGGTTTCCGAGCTAACTGCTAGAAAAAGTGGCGCCACCTACGGGGGTGATTAGATTACATGTGATTTTGAGTTTCACTCGGCGACAGGAATTTTAATGTACATGTAACTTAATAAATGTAACAAAGGCATAAATCTTTTATACATGTATGTCGACTAATCGGAAAATAAGCAAAAAGGTATCAGTGTAGGTAATTAAGTGTAGGCAACTTTTTTCATGTTTCGTCATAAGAAGTGTTACAGAAAAATCCTAACATTACCAAATTTCTCAAATCGACCTTAATGGTCCTTAAGTTATGCTAATCAGAATATTATCAACCGTGAGTGGTTCTCGTGCTATTCTGTTATGTAGGAGCGTATTTATAGCAAATCACTTCCTGCAGCGAGACTGCTGGCAGTACAATTGCATGTAGAGGATAGAGTTGTATAGATTGAAAAAATATGAAATATAAATATCACCGATTTATCAATGCTAGGACAGCACTAGAACAACGATACGAAACCAATTATCGTTACTTCTACTGATGATACACGTAGGTGGCGCTGATGATGATCACACAAATCAGTTGAATCAAGTGGACAGATCCTTCCGCGGGCCATCAGGTGAGCAATTTCAGAACTAAATCAGAGTAGGCACAGTTTGAAGTTGGTTTCGTTTTCATGTCACATATCTAAAGAGATGAAACAGCTTTATCTAGGACTAGACTGCCCTGGTCAGTGAAGACTTGTTTCATACCACGAATTCGGCGAAATTATAAGAAACTCCCAATTGAAAACATAACAAATCAAATATTCAGCAACAGAAATAACCTATAAAAACTTTAGTATTCGATGTTTCGTCACATCTGTGGCTGACCAAATCCTTGACCAGGTTCCATGATGAATAGTTTTGCAAGTGCCTAGGTACTTCTGACTAGACTGAAACCTACGAAGTTACAATGTCAAGGCTCGCTACGTGCTGCCATCTATTGACAGAGGATGAGTATATAGATGCCAATCCATTATTATGTTATGTCATGCGGGCTGTAGTATCAAGGTATTCAGTGCGACATTTGTCATAGCTGATGGTATTACTGGTCTTCTGTACACTATGGAACGTCTGCGGCCAAAGCTTACACACCTACTAGCATGGGTCGTGTTTTTCATATCGTGACTGCAAATGTGGTCTGAAGACTAGGACAGTGGTTCCCAATCAGCACATTCTGTGGCTATTAGCATCATGCATTCAAGGCAATCTATATCTCTGACTGCTGTCATCCTTTTTGACAGTTTATCCCTTGCTGACGCTTTACCACAGACAAGGTAATGATTAAGTTTCTCTCTCTCTCTCTCTCTCTCTCTCTCTCTCTCTCTCTCTCTCTCTCTCTCTCTCTCTCTCCACCTCAGCTGCCAATATATTGCAGTACAGATGACACTTGGGATTGTGTTCTGTTCACAAATATAAAACAAAAACAACTCCAAACATGTATATTGGTGACGCATCACACGTAATACGTAAGATACCCTTCCCTTCGCATTGATCTTTCGTCCACATTTGTCAAAGTGTAGGTCCATGCTTCATATGTTTTGGAAGAAGCTCTGCATGTTGTTGTGTTCAGTTATTTATCCCCAAGCATGATGACCCCGAGACATGGGATAAACAGACATCTAAGTAACAGCAGAAAGAGTCCTGTGGACATTGTGAATGACACAACTTTAATCAATCTCAGAGGATGTTCGTAGCTTATTGTGAGGGTTTTGAAGTTTTAAAGATTATTTGCTTCAAAATGATGTTTCATTATTGTATAAGGATACCTGATTGTTGTTAGTTTAATTTTAAAATTCTTAACAATCTGTCTGATGTCTAATTAATGCTTCTTTCATTTGTCAGTGGTCATATAATAAAACAAATATGAATTGATCCCTCGAGCAAATCATGTTATAATGACCTCGGGAGAGCAATATTGCCTGCGACCTTGGGCAATATTGCTCTCCCTCGGTTCATATAACCTGATATTGCCCTTTGGGATTAGTCCATATCCGTATTCCTCATCTAAAGATCGTTCCGGCAATATGTATTTTGTATATGCTATATTGTCAAGTAGGCACAGTAAATAGAAAACTAAGTCTAAGAAATTATCCCCACAAGCTACTGTACCTTACGGCATACCACAAAATGAGCTCCTATTATGGTGACAACTCTATACAATTCATGACTGAAAAAACGAACTGCTATGTGTTCACTCGATCGATGCCATTTACCAAGCGATTGGGAGTCACTGGACATTGCCTACCTGACCCCCAGACTTGAGTTAACAATTGTCTCATTACATGTGTGGTAATGGCCTGTGCTAATATTATGAGGTATATTTTACGTCAATACGGCTGGAATGTCGAGTTCTTAGTTATTGCCTATTTGTAAAAGTTTGCATGAGTGAATGTGCGTGGTGCTGCCATCTATATTGTTTCCCGGCGGGCCTTGTTTTCTAGGTAAATGCAAACCACATGCTAAAGTAAACGCAAACCACATGCCGTATGACCATACAGCCCCAGGTTATAATTACTAGTGAGCAGTCTGTCTGTGATGCGCACACCGCAGGCAGTTTCTGCTGATTCCCTTTTACTGATATGTAATTTGTAACCTCTCAGAATTTCTTTTACTGCAACAGGTTTCAACAGAAATGGAGATTGGGGTTGTATGACTATAATAGACTCGGCCGGGCAGCAAACAATTATCATTTTGATAAATAAACTTGTATAGGAAAAGGTCTGTGATTAGTTCATGTTTCAAATCCAGGTTAAACTATATTATGCTTAATGTATGTATGAGAACTACCGTATTTATAGATCATTACCAAGGCTTCAAGTCTCCTCTTATGTGTAACCTCACTTTGTGACTAAATTTGTTTCCATTAAAAAAGGTAATTCAGGTAGGGCTACGAAGATAAGCACTTACGCTTATGAAAATAACTCGGGTAATCTATAAATTGTTATGATTAAGGTTGAGGAAACTAAACCAACTTATAACTGTGCCATCCACGATTTAGTTCTGAGATTGCTCACCAGATGGCTCCACAGTGGATTGGTCCACTTGATTCGACTGACCACTGTGTGGTCATCATCAGCGCCACCTTCATGTATCACCAGTAACCGGGACAAACACATGGACATTCAGCAAAAGATAGTGGCCAGGACAGAGTAAGGCCCTATTGAGGGTTCAGTAGGGTTCAATAGAAAGGACTTCCAGCAGGGAAGCGGATACAGGAAGAGCAGCGAAGCCCTAGTGAGCATTCACACAACGCATGTACCGGTATATGGAACTCACTAAGCTGGATACATCTAATTTGCATATGGACCAGAAAGGTATTAAAGGACCTAGATGTCTGTCCGTTCGTCTCATTTTCCACGATTATGGGCGTATTACGCAGGCGCATGAGTTTCAGGGAATTCTTGGTATTAGTAGCGAGCACCACCTACCTGCAACCTGGTGACCCAGAAGGACTCAATTCTAGAAGGGAAAGTGTGCATTGAGCATGTAATATTTTGATGGAAAACGCGAAGTTGTGCGGAGAAAGACGCCCGCGACCGCATGGCAATGGCTGTTATAGTTGTATCTCACTACACTATATTGATAACTTGAACAATTGAGCTTTTGTTGTAGTTAGATATGATCCAATGATATGTTGTGTGCTTCATGCACGAGTCCACCCAGCTGAACGGCACCAGCCCACCCCGCCCCCCTCCCCCTAATTTTTGGCGCGCAATTGCTCAAAGGGACTGGCACCAGTCTATTCAATGCAAATGTTACGCGCACACGACTGAAAGGACTGGCTCTATAGTCTATGTACACGCGGTGGCGAGAATCGCCGAACAACAACGCAACATGTTATCTCCATTTTTTATGATTAAGACACAAGCGACGCCAAACATACAGCATTTTATTGACAGACAATCATAATAAAATCATTTTAGCGTGATAAAATACATTGTACATTTTTTTAAAAAGTACCAGACGATGACGTCACTGTATCACTTCGCATCGCCACTCGCCGCAATCACCGAACAACATAGGTGTATCCCAACACTTCGTCAAGAAAAATTCCGAAGAAGGACACGCCTATGACCAACATATAAGGCGCCTAAACACTAACGACGCCAAGGATCCAACATTTCACTGACAGACGATCATAATAGAATGCTTTTAACTGTGTAAAAATCGCACTGTCGGGTTATTTGTGTGGTCGCGTGATCACTCGCAGTCCACTTGCTCCTCTAAGTAACTATACTGGAAATGTGTCAGCGCTGTTATAATCGTTGGTATAGCTGTCAAGACAGCCACAATCAGAGAATTGGCGCACGAACGTCTAGACACATATATGCTTCCTCTGTCGCTGCGCTTCCTTTTACAATGGCAGAACCACCATCATATCACTGAGCTTTCTCGGCATGGCAACATGATGCAAAGGATATTCATAATACCCATCGTCAAGACTAATGCTGACATTATTACTGAAAGTAATCAATTAAATCATAATACAATAACCTGTTCAGCCCCATTCACACTGTCTAGCCGAAACTGTACTGGCAACGTGCTGGCCATGTGGTCACAACGTGAGATTGCCACCACATTGCAACGACGTTGCCAAGACATTGCAAACAATTTCGTGTGTGTGATTGGACTTACAACATACTCTTTATCTATTACTTCCCAACAAAATATGGTTAAAAAAATATGAAATATTATTTTAAATCATATGCCGTTCTCACTTAGCAAATCACCTTGAATTACAGAAAATAAGATGACTTCCAATGCATAAGTAATGTATTCCTGTAAATCTGCATAATGTATCGCGCTAGAATGAATTCTATGGGTCTAATGTTTATGGAAGTTCATCATTTTGGTCAATCATTTGTTTTAATCTCAAAGGGAAACAATCTTGGTCTATCTCTCTGTTTCGAGTCGATCTGCCCCATTCACACTATCCGAAATTGTGCTGGCAACGTGCTGGCAACTTGATGGCAACCGACGGTTGTGGGGAATTGCCACCACATTGCCCTAATCGTCAATGATCGCCAGTACGTTGCCAGTACATTGTCTTCTATCGTCAATGCCTGCCAAACCACGGAGACGCTTGGCGACTTTTTAGAACTGTTTAAAAAAATCGCCGTGGTCGCCAGCATTGTGAATGAGTTGCTAGTGAGTCTCCAACAGTTTTGACAGTGTTGCAAGAGGTCGCCAATACATCTCCACCAGGTTGTCAATGATTTGCGTTCGCAACCTGGTAACAATGTAGTGGCGACCTTTGGCAACTCAGTCACAACAGTTGGCGATTCGGTGGAGACCATTGGAGGTGTTTGTGACATAAATTGCATTATATTTTGAAAGATGTGTGTAAAAAAACGAAATTGATGCCCCCATGAATTAAAGATCACAGTGCTATGTTCTTTACTCATGCAAAGTTTAGGAAAACCAAACTGATTTCTAAGTGTCGTAACACCTTAAGTCAAAAGTGTTTGTTTTCCCAAAATATATACAACACTTTCAAAAGCTAACATCGACTCGCAACAGAGAGATAGACCAAGAATGTTTTCCCTTTTAGACTAAAACAAATGATTGAGCAAAGTTATGAACTTCCTCAAACATAATTTATTCTAGCACTATACATTTTGCAAATTTACAAGAATACATTACTTATATACTGGAAGTCATCTTATTGTCAGTAACTGAAGGTGAATTATTTCTGGTAAAGCTACGTATGCATGTATGTATGTATGTACATGTATATATATATATATATATATATATATATATATATATATATATATATATATATATATATATATATATATATATATATATATATATATATATATATATATATATATATATATATATATATATATATATAGATAGATAGATAGATAGATAGATAGATAGATAGATAGATAGATAGATAGATAGATAGAGATAGATAGATATGTGGATAGATATTGACAATTTATTAGATGTATGACATTTTAATTGACCTGCAAGAAGGCTTTTGGGAAGTCAGAAGATAAAATAAAGTCACTATTTATACAGTGCACCCAAAATTGTGAGTCAACTACTTTAGACTTTGTTCTCAATAGGAATATGATTGGCCTATGAATTCTTGTACCGGTAATTACTCAGGTAAATTAGCACTCGTAAAGCTGTTCAGTCTCAACAGTCAGACTCGTGAGTGCCCTCTGTCCTTTTAAAGTTTACAACATATAC
>OZ012690.1:47275644-47313144 GCA_963942565.1 Maea johnstoni | reverse complement strand
ATGTCTTTGACATGTTATTGTTTTATGATGAAATATAATTATTTAGTAATAGAGTCAGCACTAGTTTTCACAATGGGTATTATGAATATCCTTTGCATCATGTTGCCATGCCGAGAAAGCTCAGTGATATGATGCTGATTCAGTCATTATAAAAGGAAGCGCACCGACAAAGGAAGCAAACTTGTGATCAGTTGACCAGGTTGCATTTAGAAGGCGCTGGCAACTAATTTCCTGAATATCCTGAAACTGGAGCGCCAGCGTAAGGGGTCAATAATCATGGAAAATGAGATGAACAGACAGACATCTGGTGCTTCAAATACCTTCTGGTCCCTGTGCAATGGTCACCACACAGCGGTGACTAAGACCCTTTTGTAACAGAGGGAGCACACCTTTGTAGTGTTCGGCTAGGTCACCACACAGCGGTGACTAAGACCCATTTGTAACAAAGGGAGCGCACCTTTGGTGTGTTCGGCTAGGTCACCACACAGCGGTGACTAAGACCCATTTGTAACAAAGGGAGCGCACCTTTGGTGTGTTCGGCTAGGTCACCACACAGCGGTGACTAAGATCCTTTTGTAACAAAGGGAGCGCGCCTTTGGTGTGTTCGGCTAGGTCACTACACAGCGGTGACGAAGATCCTTTTGGAACAGAGGGAGCACGTCTTTGGTGTGTTCGGCTAGGTCACTAAACAGCCGTGACTAAGACCCTTTTGGAACAGAGGGAGTATGCCTTTGGTGTGTTCGGCTAGGTCAGCACACAGCGGTGACTAAGACCCTTTTGGAACAGAGGGAGTATGCCTTTGGTGTGTTCAGCTAGGTCACCACACAGCGGTGATGAAGATGCTTTTGGAACAGAGGGATCGTGTGTTTGGCTAGGTCACCACACAGCAGTGACTAAGACCCTTTTGTAACAAAGGGAGCGCGCATTTGGTGTGGTCAGCTAGGTCACTACACAGCAGTGACTAAGACCCTTTTGGAAGAGAGGGAGTATGCCTTTGGTGTGTTCGGCTAGGTCACCACACAGCCGTGACTAAGACCCTTTTGTAACAAAGGGAGCGCGCCTCTGGTGTGGTCAGCTAGGTCACTACACAGCGGTAACTAAGACCATTTTGGAACAGAGGGAGTATGCCTTTGGTGTGTTCGGCTAGGTCACCACACAGCGGTGACTAAGACCCTTTTGTAACAAAGGGAGCACGCCTTTGGTGTGGTCAGCTAGGTCACTACACAGCGGTGACTAAGACCCTTTTGGAATAGAGGGAGTATGCCTTTGGTGTGTTGGGCTTGGTCACCACACAGCCGTGACTAAAACCCTTTTGGAACAGAGGAAGTATGCCTTTGGTGTGTTCGGCTAGGTCACCACACAGCGGTGACGAAGATTCCTTTGGAACAGAGGGAGTATGCCTTTGGTGTGTTCGGCTAGGTCACCACACAGCGGTGACTAAGATCCTTTTGGAACAGAGGGAGTATGCCTTTGGTGTGTTCAGCTAGGTTACCACACAGCGGTGACTAAGACCCTTTTGGAACAGAGGGAGTATGCCTTTGGTGTGTTCAGCTAGGTCACCACACAGCCGTGACTAAGACCCTTTTGGAACAGAGGGAGTATGCCTTTGGTTTGTTCAGCTAGGTTACAACACAGCGGTGACTAAGACCTTTTTGGAACAGAGGGAGCACGCCCTTGGTGTGTTCGGCTAGGTCACTACACAGCGGTGACTAAGACCCTTTTGGAACAGAGGGAGCGCTCCTTTGGTGTGTTCGGCTAGGTCACCACACAGCGGTGACTATGACCCTTTTGGAACAGAGGGAGCGCACCTTCGGTGTTTTCGGCTAGGTCATGACTCAGCGGTGACTAAGACCCTTTTGGAACAGAGGGAGCACGCCTTTGGTATGCTGCTCAGCGGAGGTAGGAGGGTCACATTATTCTATGACTGTCTTCTATCAGCTTCACAACTGAAGGTCCTTTCTATTGAAACCTACCGAACCCTAAATGGGGCCTTACTGAACAGTCGTGACATAATGATGGTGATGATGATGATGATGATGTTGATGATGATGGAAATGATGATGATAATGATAATAATAACAATAATGATAATAGTAATAATGATAATAATAATTGATATTTGATATAGCGCCCTTTCCATCTGCATTGTTCGAAAGCGCCTTATAAAGTAAAGTAAGTGGACAAATATGTATGGTCCATATAGTCAAATAAACTACTTTCGGAATAGCAATGTTGTGACATCACAAAAAGGAACAAGATGCCAGCCCCAAGGCATGCGGTTAGCAGTGGATTTGTAATTACTCAATAATCAATAATCTTAATTGCAAATGATTTTAAACTCTAAAACAATTAAGCTCTTCAATTAGAGTAGGTAATGATTTTGAGGTTAACATCCCTTTGAATACTGCTTTTCTCCGTCTTGGTCACTATATTTTGCTTAATGCCTATGTGTTCATTCCGGTTACTAATGATACATGTAGATGATGATGATAACACAAGTCAGACGAATCAAGTGGACACATCCCACTGCGGGCCATCTGGTGAGCAATTTCAGAACTAAATCATGCATGACAAAGCTTTAATTTGGTTTAGTTTTCATGTCACATATCGATCAATCGAGAGAGAGAGAGAGAGAGAGAGAGAGAGAGAGAGAGAGAGAGAGAGAGAGAGAGAGAGAGAGAGAGAAAGAGATCACCTTCTATCTAATGCAAGCCACAATGCGAAACGGGTGTACCGTGTACCATTATAAGTGGGATATACAAGTAAACGATAAGTTAATCAGTTAAGTAGCCAATCGTTTAACTGTGTCTTCTTCTATGTATATGCTATATATATATATATATGTAATCAATAGAGTTATTTACGTAAAAGTTCCATCCATAACGATAGGAAACAAACGTCATTTCAAAAAACATATTTATCTCTAACAGTCTATTGTGTTAAGCTGTTATATGATTTTTGAATAATAGAGGCAGCACTAGTTTTGACGATGGGTACTGTGAATATCCCTGGCATCATGTTGCTATGCTGAGAGAGGTTGATGGTATGATGCTTGGCATCATGTTGCTATGCTGAGAGAGGTTGATGGTATGATGCTTGGTATCATGTTGCTATGCTGAGAGAGATTGATGGTATGATGCTTGGCATCATGTTGCTATGCTGAGAGAGATTGATGGTATGATGCTTGGTATCATGTTGCTATGCTGAGAGAGGTTGATGGTATGATGCTTGGCATCATGTTGCTATGCTGAGAGAGATTGATGGTATGATACTTGGTATCATGTTGCTATGCTGAGAGAGGTTGATGGTATGATACTTGGTATCATGTTGCTATGCTGAGAGAGGTTGATGGTATGATACTTGGTATCATGTTGCTATGCTGAGAGAGGTTGATGGTATGATGCTTGGTATCATGTTGCTATGCTGAGAGAGGTTGATGGTATGATGCTTGGTATCATGTTGCTTTGCTGAGAGGTTGATGGTATGATACTTGGTATCATGTTGCTATGCTGAGAGAGGTTGATGGTATGATGCTTGGTATCATGTTGCTATGCTGAGAGAGATTGATGGTATGATGCTTGGCATCATGTTGCTATGCTGAGAGAGATTGATGGTATGATGCTTGGCATCATGTTGCTATGCTGAGAGAGATTGATGGTATGATGCTTGGTATCATGTTGCTATGCTGAGAGAGGTTGATGGTATGATGCTTGGTATCATGTTGCTTTATCATACCTCACTTGAAGATCGTAAGCCGTGATTGGCTGACTTAACAGTGAACAATCATCATGTTGCCTGATGCCATCAGTGAGGGCTTCATGTTGCCCGTTGCCACTAGCGACACCTAGCGGGGAATGTGTGAATCACCAGTCATCTGTGACCTCGCTTTGTTTAAATTACAAATGGGGTTTGTTCAGTATGATAAAACAAATATGCCATGCCAGTGGGGGTAACATGATGGAATGTCTCCCCTCGGGAGGATGGTTTTCCCTCGGGCTCCGCCCTCGGGAAAACCATCCTTCCTCGGGGAAACATTCCATCATGTTACCCCCACTGGCATGGCATATTTGTATAATGCTGAGAGAGGTTGAAAGTACGATGCTTGGTATCATTTTGCTATGCTGAGAGAGGTTGATGGTATGATGCTTGGCATCATGTTGCTATGCTGAGAGAGGTTGATGGTATGATGCTTGGTATCATGTTGCTATGCTGAGAGAGGTTGATGGTATGATGCTTGGTATCATGTTGCTATGCTGAGAGAGGTTGATGGTATGATGCTTGGTATCATGTTGCTATGCTGAGAGAGGTTGATGGTATGATGCTTGGCATCATGTTGCTATGCTGAGAGAGGTTGATGGTATGATGCTTGGTATCATGTTGCTATGCCGAGAGAGGTTGATGGTATGATGCTTGGCATCATGTTGCCATGCTGAGAGAGATTGATGGTATGATGCTTGGCATCATGTTGCTATGCTGAGAGAGGTTGATGGTATGATGCTTGGTATCATGTTGCTATGCTGAGAGAGGTTGATGGTATGATGCTTGGTATCATGTTGCTATGCTGAGAGAGATTGATGGTATGATGCTTGGTATCATGTTGCTATGCTGAGAGAGGTTGATGGTATGATGCTTGGTATCATGTTGCTATGCTGAGAGAGGTTGATGGTATGATGCTTGGCATCATGTTGCTATGCTGAGAGAGGTTGATGGTATGATGCTTGGTATCATGTTGCCATGCTGAGAGAGATTGATGGTATGATGCTTGGCATCATGTTGCTATGCTGAGAGAGGTTGATGGTATGATGCTTGGTATCATGTTGCTATGCTGAGAGAGATTGATGGTATGATGCTTGGTATCATGTTGCTATGCTGAGAGAGGTTGATGGTATGATGCTTGGTATCATGTTGCTATGCTGAGAGAGGTTGATGGTATGATGCTTGGTATCATGTTGCTATGCTGAGAGAGGTTGATGGTATGATGCTTGGTATCATGTTGCTATGCTGAGAATGATTGATGGTATGATGCTTGGTATCATGTTGCTATGCTGAGAGGAATTGATGGTATGATGCTTGGTATCATGTTGCTATGCTGAGAGGAATTGATGGTATGATGCTTGGTATCATGTTGCTATGCTGAGAGGAATTGATGGTATGATGCTTGGTATCATGTTGCTATGCTGAGAGAGATTGATGGTATGATGCTTGGTATCATGTTGCTATGCTGAGAGAGGTTGATGGTATGATGCTTGGTATCATGTTGCTATGCTGAGAGAGATTGATGGTATGATGCTTGGTATCATGTTGCTATGCTGAGAGAGGTTGATGGTATGATGCTTGGTATCATGTTGCTATGCTGAGAGAGGTTGATGGTATGATGCTTGGTATCATGTTGCTATGCTGAGAGAGGTTGATGGTATGATGCTTGGCATCATGTTGCTATGCTGAGAGAGGTTGATGGTATGATGCTTGGTATCATGTTGCTATGCTGAGAGAGATTGATGGTATGATGCTTGGTATCATGTTGCTATGCTGAGAGAGGTTGATGATATGATGCATGGTATCATGTTGCTATGCTGAGAGAGGTTGATGGTATGATGCTTGGTATCATGTTGCTATGCTGAGAGAGATTGATGGTATGATGCTTGGCATCATGTTGCTATGCTGAGAGAGGTTGATGGTATGATGCTTGGCATCATGTTGCTAAGCTGAGAGAGATTGATGGTATGATGCTTGGTATCATGTTGCTATGCTGAGAGAGGTTGATGGTATGATGCTTGGTATCATTTTGCCATGCTGAGAGAGATTGATGGTATGATGCTTGGCATCATGTTGCTATGCTGAGAGAGATTGATGGTATGATGCTTAGTATCATGTTGCTATGCTGAGAGAGGTTGATAGTATGATGCTTGGTATCATGTTGCTATGCTGAGAGAGGTTGATGATATGATGCATGGTATCATGTTGCTATGCTGAGAGAGGTTGATGGTATGATGCTTGGTATCATGTTGCTATGCTGAGAGAGGTTGATGGTATGATGCTTGGCATCATGTTGCCATGCTGAGAGAGATTGATGGTATGATGCTTGGCATCATGTTGCTATGCTGAGAGAGGTTGATGGTATGATGCTTGGTATCATGTTGCTATGCTGAGAGAGGTTGATGGTATGATGCTTGGTATCATGTTGCTATGCTGAGAGAGATTGATGGTATGATGCTTGGTATCATGTTGCTATGCTGAGAGAGGTTGATGGTATGATGCTTGGTATCATGTTGCTATGCTGAGAGAGGTTGATGGTATGATGCTTGGCATCATGTTGCTATGCTGAGAGAGGTTGATGGTATGATGCTTGGTATCATGTTGCCATGCTGAGAGAGATTGATGGTATGATGCTTGGCATCATGTTGCTATGCTGAGAGAGGTTGATGGTATGATGCTTGGTATCATGTTGCTATGCTGAGAGAGATTGATGGTATGATGCTTGGTATCATGTTGCTATGCTGAGAGAGGTTGATGGTATGATGCTTGGTATCATGTTGCTATGCTGAGAGAGGTTGATGGCATGATGCTTGGTATCATGTTGCTATGCTGAGAGAGGTTGATGGTATGATGCTTGGTATCATGTTGCTATGCTGAGAATGATTGATGGTATGATGCTTGGTATCATGTTGCTATGCTGAGAGAGGTTGATGGTATGATGCTTGGTATCATGTTGCTATGCTGAGAGAGGTTGATGGTATGATGCTTGGTATCATGTTACTATGCTGAGAGAGGTTGATGGTATGATGCTTGGTATCATATTGCTATGCTGAGAGAGATTGATGGTATGATGCTTGGCATCATGTTGCTATGCTGAGAGAGGTTGATGGTATGATGCTTGGCATCATGTTGCTAAGCTGAGAGAGATTGATGGTATGATGCTTGGTATCATGTTGCTATGCTGAGAGAGGTTGATGGTATGATGCTTGGTATCATGTTGCTATGCTGAGAGAGGTTGATGATATGATGCATGGTATCATGTTGCTATGCTGAGAGAGATTGATGGTATGATGCTTGGCATCATGTTGCTATGCTGAGAGAGATTGATGGTATGATGCTTGGTATCATGTTGCTATGCTGAGAGAGGTTGATAGTATGATGCTTGGTATCATGTTGCTATGCTGAGAGAGGTTGATGATATGATGCATGGTATCATGTTGCTATGCTGAGAGAGGTTGATGGTATGATGCTTGGTATCATGTTGCTATGCTGAGAGAGATTGATGGTATGATGCTTGGTATCATGTTGCTATGCTGAGAGAGATTGATGGTATGATGCTTGGTATCATGTTGCTATGCTGAGAGAGGTTGATGGTATGATGCTTGGTATCATGTTGCTATGCTGAGAGAGATTGATGGTATGATGCTTGGCATCATGTTGCTATGCTGAGAGAGGTTGATGGTATGATGCTTGGCATCATGTTGCTATGCTGAGAGAGGTTGATGGTATGATGCTTGGCATCATGTTGCTATGCTGAGAGAGGTTGATGGTATGATGCTTGGTATCATGTTGCCATGCTGAGAGAGATTGATGGTATGATGCTTGGCATCATGTTACTATGCTGAGAGAGGTTGATGGTACGATGCTTGGTATCATGTTGCTATGCTGAGAGAGGTTGATGGTACGATGCTTGGTATCATTTTGCTATGCTGAGAGAGGTTGATGGTATGATGCTTGGTATCATGTTGCTATGCTGAGAGAGGTTGATGGTATGATGCTTGGTATCATGTTGCTATGCTGAGAGAGGTTGATGGTATGATGCTTGGTATCATTTTGCTATGCTGAGAGAGGTTGATGGTATGATGCTTGGTATCATGTTGCTATGCTGAGAGAGGTTGATGGTATGATGCTTGGCATCATGTTGCTATGCTGAGAGAGGTTGATGGTATGATGCTTGGTATCATGTTGCTTTGCTGAGAGAGGTTGATGGTATGATGCTTGGTATCATGTTGCTATGCTGAGAGAGGTTGATGGTATGATGCTTGGTATCATGTTGCTATGCTGAGAGAGGTTGATAGTATGATGCTTGGCATCATGTTGCTATGCTGAGAGAGGTTTATGGTATGATGCTTGGTATCATGTTGCTATGCTGAGAGAGATTGATGGTATGATGCGTGGTATCATGTTGCTATGCTGAGAGAGGTTGATGGTATGATGCTTGGTATCATGTTGCTATGCTGAGAGAGGTTGATGGTATGATGCTTGGTATCATGTTGCTATGCTGAGAGAGGTTGATGGTATGATGCTTGGTATCATGTTGCTATGCTGAGAATGATTGATGGTATGATGCTTGGTATCATGTTGCTATACTGAGAGAGGTTGATGGTATGATGCTTGGTATCATGTTGCTATGCTGAGAGAGGTTGATGGTATGATGCTTGGTATCATGTTGCTATGCTGAGAGAGGTTGATGGTATGATGCTTGGTATCATATTGCTATGCTGAGAGAGATTGATGGTATGATGCTTGGCATCATGTTGCTATGCTGAGAGAGGTTGATGGTATGATGCTTGGCATCATGTTGCTAAGCTGAGAGAGATTGATGGTATGATGCTTGGTATCATGTTGCTATGCTGAGAGAGGTTGATGGTATGATGCTTGGTATCATGTTGCCATGCTGAGAGAGATTGATGGTATGATGCTTGGCATCATGTTGCTATGCTGAGAGAGATTGATGGTATGATGCTTGGTATCATGTTGCTATGCTGAGAGAGGTTGATAGTATGATGCTTGGTATCATGTTGCTATGCTGAGAGAGGTTGATGATATGATGCTTGGTATCATGTTGCTATGCTGAGAGAGGTTGATGGTATGATGCTTGGTATCATGTTGCTATGCTGAGAGAGATTTATGGTATGATGCTTGGTATCATGTTGCTATGCTGAGAGAGATTGATGGTATGATGCTTGGTATCATGTTGCTATGCTGAGAGAGGTTGATGGTATGATGCTTGGTATCATGTTGCTATGCTGAGAGAGATTGATGGTATGATGCTTGGCATCATGTTGCTATGCTGAGAGAGGTTGATGGTATGATGCTTGGTATCATGTTGCTATGCTGAGAGAGGTTGATGGTATGATGCTTGGCATCATGTTGCTATGCTGAGAGAGATTGATGGTATGATGCTTGGTATCATGTTGCTATGCTGAGAGAGGTTGATGGTATGATGCTTGGTATCATGTTGCTATGCTGAGAGAGGTTGATGGTATGATGCTTGGCATCATGTTGCTATGCTGAGATAGGTTGATGGTATGATGCTTGGCATCATGTTGCTTTGCTGAGAGAGGTTGATGGTATGATGCTTGGTATCATGTTGCTATGCTGAGAGAGGTTGATGGTATGATGCTTGGCATCATGTTGCTATGCTGAGAGAGATTGATGGTATGATGCTTGGTATCATGTTGCTATGCTGAGAGAGGTTGATGGTATGATGCTTGGTATCATGTTGCTATGCTGAGAGAGGTTGATGGTATGATGTTTGGTATCATGTTGCTATGCTGAGAGAGGTTGATGGTATGATGCTTGGTATCATGTTGCTATGCTGAGAGAGGTTGATGGTATGATGCTTGGCATCATGTTGCTATGCTGAGAGAGGTTGATGGTATGATGCTTGGTATCATGTTGCTATGCTGAGAGAGGTTGTGGTATGATGCTTGGTATCATGTTGCTATGCTGAGAGAGGTTGATGGTATGATGCTTGGCATCATGTTGCCATGCTGAGAGAGGTTGATGGTATGATGCCTGGTATGATGTTGCTATGCTGAGAGAGGTTGATGGTATGATGCTTGGCAACATGTTGCTATGCTGAGAGAGATTGATGGTATGATGCTTGGTATCATGTTGCTATGTTGAGAGAGGTTGATGGTATGATGCTTGGTATCATGTTGCTATGCTGAGAGAGGTTGATGGTATGATGCTTGGTATCATGTTGCTATGCTGAGAGAGATTGATGGTATGATGCTTGGTATCATGTTGCTATGCTGAGAGAGATTGATGGTATGATGCTTGGTATCATGTTGCTATGCTGAGAGAGGTTGATGGTATGATGCTTGGTATCATGTTGCTATGCTGAGAGAGATTGATGGTATGATGCTTGGCATCATGTTGCTATGCTGAGAGAGGTTGATGGTATGATGCTTGGTATCATGTTGCTATGCTGAGAGAGGTTGATGGTATGATGCTTGGCATCATGTTGCTATGCTGAGAGAGATTGATGGTATGATGCTTGGTATCATGTTGCTATGCTGAGAGAGGTTGATGGTATGATGCTTGGCATCATGTTGCTATGCTGAGAGAGGTTGATGGTATGATGCTTGGTATCATGTTGCTATGCTGAGAGAGATTGATGGTATGATGCTTGGTATCATGTTGCTATGCTGAGAGAGGTTGATGGTATGATGCTTGGTATCATGTTGCTATGCTGAGAGAGGTTGATGGTATGATGCTTGGCATCATGTTGCTATGCTGGGAGAGATTGATGGTATGATGCTTGGCATCATGTTGCTATGTTGAGAGAGGTTGATGGTATGATGCTTGGCATCATGTTGCTATGCTGAGATAGGTTGATGGTATGATGCTTGGCATCATGTTGCTTTGCTGAGAGAGGTTGATGGTATGATGCTTGGTATCATGTTGCTATGCTGAGAGAGGTTGATGGTATGATGCTTGGCACTTGCTATGTTGAGAGAGGTTGATGGTATGATGCTTGGCATCATGTTGCTATGCTGAGATAGGTTGATGGTATGATGCTTGGCATCATGTTGCTTTGCTGAGAGAGGTTGATGGTATGATGCTTGGTATCATGTTGCTATGCTGAGAGAGGTTGATGGTATGATGCTTGGCATCATGTTGCTATGCTGAGAGAGATTGATGGTATGATGCTTGGTATCATGTTGCTATGCTGAGAGAGGTTGATGGTATGATGCTTGGTATCATGTTGCTATGCTGAGAGAGGTTGATGGTATGATGTTTGGTATCATGTTGCTATGCTGAGAGAGGTTGATGGTATGATGCTTGGTATCATGTTGCTATGCTGAGAGAGGTTGATGGTATGATGCTTGGTATCATGTTGCTATGCTGAGAGAGGTTGATGGTATGATGTTTGGTATCATGTTGCTATGCTGAGAGAGGTTGATGGTATGATGCTTGGCATCATGTTGCTATGCTGAGAGAGGTTGATGGTATGATGCTTGGCATCATGTTGCTATGCTGAGAGAGGTTGATGGTATGATGCTTGGTATCATGTTGCTATGCTGAGAGAGGTTGATGGTATGATGCTTGGTATCATGTTGCTATGCTGAGAGAGGTTGATGGTATGATGCTTGGCATCATGTTGCCATGCTGAGAGAGGTTGATGGTATGATGCCTGGTATGATGTTGCTATGCTGAGAGAGGTTGATGGTATGATGCTTGGCAACATGTTGCTATGCTGAGAGAGATTGATGGTATGATGCTTGGTATCATGTTGCTATGTTGAGAGAGGTTGATGGTATGATGCTTGGTATCATATTGCTATGCTGAGAGAGGTTGATGGTATGATGCTTGGTATCATGTTGCTATGCTGAGAGAGGTTGATGGTATGATGCTTGGTATCATGTTGCTATGCTGAGAGAGGTTTATGGTATGATGCTTGGTATCATGTTGCTATGCTGAGAGAGGTTGATGGTATGATGCTTGGTATCATGTTGCTATGCTGAGAGAGATTGATGGTATGATGCTTGGTATCATGTTGCTATGCTGAGAGAGGTTGATGGTATGATGCTTGGTATCATGTTGCTATGCTGAGAGAGATTGATGGTATGATGCTTGGTATCATGTTGCTATGCTGAGAGAGGTTGATGGTATGATGCTTGGTATCATGTTGCTATGCTGAGAGAGGTTTATGGTATGATGCTTGGTATCATGTTGCTATGCTGAGAGAGGTTGATGGTATGATGCTTGGTATCATGTTGCTATGCTGAGAGAGATTGATGGTATGATGCTTGGTATCATGTTGCTATGCTGAGAGAGGTTGATGATATGATGCTTGGTATCATGTTGCTATGCTGAGAGAGGTTGATGGTATGATGCTTGGCATCATGTTGCTATGCTGAGAGAGATTGATGGTATGATGCTTGGCATCATGTTGCTATGCTGAGAGGAATTGATGGTATGATGCTTGGTATCATGTTGCTATGCTGAGAGGAATTGATGGTATGATGCTTGGTATCATGTTGCTATGCTGAGAGGAATTGATGGTATGATGCTTGGTATCATGTTGCTATGCTGAGAGAGATTGATGGTATGATGCTTGGTATCATGTTGATATGCTGAGAGAGATTGATGGTATGATGCTTGGTATCATGTTGCTATGCTGAGAGAGGTTGAACGTATGATGCTTGGCATCATGTTGCTATGCTGAGAGAGGTTGATGGTATGATGCTTGGTATCATGTTGCTATGCTGAGAGAGGTTGATGGTATGATGCTTGGTATCATGTTGCTATGCTGAGAGAGGTTGATGGTATGATGCTTGGCATCATGTTGCTATGCTGAGAGAGATTGATGGTATGATGCTTGGCATCATGTTGCTATGCTGAGAGAGATTGATGGTATGATGCTTGGCATCATGTTGCTATGCTGAGAGAGGTTGATGGTATGATGCTTGGTATCATGTTGCTATGCTGAGAGAGGTTGATGGTATGATGCTTGGTATCATGTTGCTATGCTGAGAGAGGTTGATGGTATGATGCTTGGTATCATGTTGCTATGCTGAGAGAGGTTGATGGTATGATGTTTGTTCTGCAATTTCAAAAGCTAGCGCATCGACAAACGAACCATACATGCATTTAGTTTACTTTAGTTGCAGATAGTTGGTGATCGCTACTAATTTCCAGAATTCCCTGAAACGTGTGTGCCTGTGTAATGCGCCAGCAATCTGGGAAAATGAGACGAACGGGCAGACATCTGGTACTTCAAGCCCGTTTTTTGTCCATATGCAAATTGGATATATCCAATTTTAGTAAGGTTAATGGTATGATGCTGATTCTGTCATTTCAAAAGGCAGCCTACCGGCAAAGGAAGCAAACATGCGTTCAGTTTCCGAGCGAAGCCGAGAGTCGGAACTACATTCACGCATCTGCTCAAGTTGCCGCCATTTTAAAATGTTGAAAAACGCGAGATCTCGCTACATCACTTTTTGCTTTAAGAACACATTTTGCCGCTTGATATTTTCATGTATTTAATTATAAACACTAGTATTGCTGAATCACATAAAGAAATATGGATTCTTTTCTTTGAATTGTATCAAAATAGCACTTTAACGCCGATGACCGGACAATGACGTCATGCGAAGAACGATAGTGGTGCCATCTACGGTGAGATATCGCAACTAGTATCAGCTTGGTCCAAGGTATCAGTGATGTTGATCAACGAGTGACACCGCCAAAATGAATTACTCGGCTTCCCGCGGTTTGATTTAAATGCAGGTTAAATCGTTAGAACCGCAACAATTAATTCTATTTGTCTCTTAATCCTAGTTGAAATCTGTTGCGAAATGACTATTTTGAAACAGGTTGAAATCCTAATTTTATTCCATATGGTGTTTTGCCACCTGGTGTTTTGCACGAATATTATTTGCGCAGAACGCCAGGTTGTTCTTGCTGAATCATAAATGTTCATGGTAAAAATAAATTACTCGCCTTTCCGTGGGTCAATTTTAATGCTGTTGAGATATTTAAAACTGCCATAATTCATTCTACTTGTCTTGTCATTCTCTCTTAAATCTGGTGCAAAATAGAGATTATGTGAGGTAGCTGGAAATGTCTTCTCTCAGAGGATGTATAGTTTAATGGATGTTAGAGTCCTCTACTGTGGCTGTAATTGATAAGAATGTTAGCTATTGACCTATGTGCTGAACCCACCTTAAACAAATGGGCCAGCTTAAGGTTTCACCACACACACATCCCTATTGGATTCAGAACTCTACTGTGGCTGTAATTGATGGGAATGGTAGCTCATGGCCTATGTGCTGTTCCTACCTTAAACTATGTAGCCAATTTAAGATTTCACCGCACACAAATCCCTATTGGATTCAGAACTCTGCTGCTGTGGCTGTAATTGATGGGAATGTTAGCTAATGGCCTATGTGCTGTACTTACCTTAAACTATTAAGACAACATAAGGTTTCACCACACACAAATCACTATTGGATTCAGAAAACCTTACCCTTGCATAATTTGATTGTCAAAGAAAAATATTTGGAACTCGATGTTGTCATTTACCCTTGATTTTGATGAATATTTTCATTTATTTTACCCTATCCAGAAGTTTCATTAATTCCTGCCTGTAGCACCTAAAATACAGTTTAAGTGATATCTTTCTACCAAAAACCATATCTAAAGGAAAGTTATACATCAGAAATGTATCTTTAACTAACGTAGAATTTAAGCCCTCTGGTAGAGTAAATATACGTAGAATAACACCCTTTAAGACCCTAATGAAACATTTAAAAATACATTCCTTAATCCCCTTTTTGTGTGCAATAGATGGGATATCATTTACATGATGTGGATTCCCCTAACATCCCTCCCAGTCACAGGTGAAATGTAGTTGTTCCTGTTACATGTAGCTCTGTGTTTGATGAATTAACTATTGGCGATGTTATTCGAACATCTGAATTCAAGCGTGTAAGATGTTTGTTCTCTCGTGTAGAAGTAACTCTTGGGCCTGGATAGGTATTTTCTGTTGCCTTAAGATGGCTTGCGTGATTACGTTGTGAACATACGGTCATTTGGAGAGATTCGCATATGTTAAAACGGCGACATCTTTTACCTCATAATCAGATCAATTGTGAATGCCTAGGCGGCACTCACCGATCAGAGTGACAGACCATCTTTTACAGAAGCTCGATTATTATACCTCTTGTAGAATTCTAGGCCTCTGATTGGTCAGTTACAGACCCCCTTTTCTGAACAGTATGTTTGAGAGGAGGGTACTATTGCCGGGCACTATTCTCCATCAATAGGGCATGGCTAGTGTCCCTGTTCGTCAATAGATGGCGCTTTAGTCCATTAATGACCAAGTGAGTTTAACTATCTATTTATTCACTAAAATGAGTGTACATTATACTATTTAGATTGAATATTCTTAACCAGTGTTTAATAGTCAATTTGCATTTATTTAGACAGTTTGAACTGCATTTAATGTTGTTGAAACACACATCTAGTACTCTGCGTATTTATCAATTTTATGCAATTGAACCTATGTGAATTTGTATATACTCTTTTTTATTTGTTACCAAAAACATTACCAATTGCAGGTACTTATTCATCTTTAAAATGTATAATATACCCTCTATATAATAAAGTTTTCTTTCTTAGATAGACAATCGGTATAATAAAACATAGAGCACAGTCCCTCGGGAACAACGAAGAAATAGGTCCCAGTGAGAAGCAATAGGCCTATTGCTTCTCACTGGGACCTATTTCTTCGTAGTTCCCTCGGGACTGTGCTCTATTAAAAAGGCTCGCACACAAGCAGGAAATATTTTTGACACTTTTCTCCAGATAGAGATTCACCAAAATATTGTCGCTCAAACTTGCATTATGGGTATCAAATGGTAACGGACTTTATTGAGATTTGGCATATTCATAGCTAAGGGTATTTTGCAGTAAAGAGCGTCACATTTTCCACAATTTTTACTTTGTGTAAAAGTTATTGAATCTGAAATAGAAAAATGCATCTTTGTTATCATTTTCAACAAAGAAAATATGAAAGAAATGGTCAGAGAAAATATTAGCATAATTGTATATAGGAACCCCGTTCGAAAGCACAACGCATGTTTGTTTATTTTTCGATTGTTTTTTACCCAAAAATCTTTCACACTCTTGTGAAGGTGTTTTTGCGATGTTTAATGTATTGCTAATCCGATGACATTCTAAGCAGTATATACTTTGTATATACTACATGTAAATTATCAAATGAAAGCAGGATAGAGGAAAAATTTAGTCAAAGAAATCAACCCCACAAGCTACCTTAAACCAGTAGTCTCAACGGGAATAGGGCGTGGCAATGAAAACAAGACAAGGAGTGCTTTAAACAATACAATCTACTTAGTTCACTTCACACCGATCTCAGTACAATTTCACAAAAAAGACATTGATCACATGCTTAAGAGACGAGGATTAACGTAAATTCATGGCATCAAACTGTCATTCTGTCGTATCATCACGCAGAACTTGGTGTGCGACGCAGGGCGGCACCTGACAACCGCGATCTTGCTTTGTTTAGACTTCCGTTTCCGGCGTAGTGGCCTCGTGCTCCTGCTGCTGCTGCTGCTGGTGATTTTCAGGGGCTCTAGGAACCTCTTAGCTATGTCCATCTTGCTGCTGCTGTGTCTAGCGGCGGCGCTGGCTCTCTGCGCCGCACGCAGCAGGCCACGATGGTTTGCATGCGGCATGCCGGGTTCTGGGTTCGACGACTCGCCGGCGATGAGGCGTTTTCGGCGTCTGGTCCCTTGACCATTTTGCAGGCACACTTCATTTGTAATATACTGTATTCTGTAATGTAAAAGACCATCGATTTCAATACTTATAATTAATGAGATATGTTACTCTTAGGGTAGCTTTTTAATGTGTTTACATGGTGGGTCATATCACAAGACGAGACTAGGCAGAAATGTTTGTCTCTTTATCGAGGTCCAATATCGTCAGCAATTTACAAATCCACACATACATAGAGTAAGCAGGACCTTATATAATCTAACGATTAACATATGTACAGATGGCATACAGCTCTATGAGGAGAACTCTATAGGACCCATACTGCTAGATACAATTTGGAATTTCATTTATCATCACTTTTCTGTCATGTTAAGGTTAGGTCTGCGAGAAGTCTAAGACATTCTGGCAAGAGGTTCATGATTGGATTAAAGAGTTAGGCTTCACTGAATTCAAATCTTCATCAAGGAAATAATTCTGGGGCAGCTGGAAGACAATATCGTTCTAAATCATATCATCTTGGTAGCGAATGAAATCATACATAATGCAAAATGGGTGAAAAAACACATCTCTGACAACTCATTAGGGAAATGGAAATTGTTTATGGCATGGAAAAGTACAAAGCGTATCTGAAAAGGAAATTGAAACTTACGACAATTCTTAAATTCTTACTTCTGTAAGGATGAATAAATCCTTTCAAATATATATCATCCAAGTACTTATATTTTGTGAAATATATCTCATTCGCAATATGGTTCCTTTTCTTTCCTTATAAATCTCGCTCAAAAGTTTTCATCATGCTGTACATGCTATTTTATTATTTCACTTATCATTTACCCACAAAAGACTGCTACACATGTACATGTTTGATAGTATATACACCATATCTCTGTAATAACGAAGCTTATAGCTATAATGCAGGGAAAAAGACTTTCCCTCGCCCCCCCCCCCCCCCCCCCCCCCCCACCCCCTACCCCAAAAAATGATATACCTCCAGGTTAGCTTTGTATAGTCTTTGATCAAATGTCATAAAAGGTGATCAACTCGTTGAATTAGTATGTTTTAGTATGTTTCGAAGGTTCATTATCGTGTTAATGAAAAAAATGGTGTGGAGTGATATTGCCATTTCAAAAGTTATTGCCAAATGTTTCCTAGATACAGATGACAATTGCACAAGTAACTCTTAAGCACGTATGGGTTATCCAACGCGGACAAGGGTCATGTGTCCTCCTACTTACCGACACCACTCCTCCACATCATTCAGCTCACCGCCCGGACACGCCACTGTGTTAAATCTTTCCTCAAGTTCAGGGTTAGTGAAGTCATGGAAGCTGCATCGAGCCTGATGGACCGTAGTGATTTGGCCATTACCTTCAATTAATGAAAACAAAAATAATCAGGTTCCAATTCCAATATTGTCATCATTATCACGCACACACACGCACATGTATATATATATATATATATATATATATATATATATATATATATATATATATATATATATATATATATATATATATATATATATATATATATATATATATATATATTTATATACATACATATACATATATAAATGTATATACAGTATATATATATATATATATATATATATATATATATATATATATATATATATATATATATATATATATATATATATATTTATATATATGTATCTGTGTTTGTGTAGGCTACGTCTACAAAAGGAATTGCAACCACCACAATAACCATAAGAAGTGGGGTATAGTTCAACAATAACATGGGACATGAACGAACATATGACAGTGGCCACAACTACCTGATAGATTAAAACAAAATCAACTCTACAAAAGAAACAACTGCAACTTCCATAAACAATAACGACGTCGTAAGGACTAGTCCTATCATTCTATTTACTACTATAGCGCATAGTTTGAGTGGATCAGTTGAAAGGATTTCATAATAATGGTGTTAATGATGTCATGTTAAGACCAAACTGCAATTACGTGTATATACCAAACTACATATACGACATCATAGCGGATTGCTTCAGCACCAAACTGCAATTACGTGTATATACCAAACTACATATACGACATCATAGTGGATCGCTTCAGCACCAAACTGCAATTACGTGTATATACCAAACTACATATACAACATCATAGCGGATCGCTTCAGCACCAAACTGCAATTACGTGTATATACCAAACTACAAATACGACATCATAGCGGATCGCAACAGCACCAAACTGCAATTACGTGTATATACCAAACTACATATACGACATCATAGCATATTGCGACAGCACCAAACTGCAATTACGTGTATATACCAAACTACATATACAACATCATAGCGGATCGCTACAGCACCAAACTGCAATTATGTGTATATACCAAACTACATATAGGACATCATAGCGGATCGCAACAGCACCAAACTGCGATTACGTGTATATACCAAACTACATATACGACATCATAGCGGATCGCTTCAGCACCAAACTGAAATTACGTGTATATACCAAACTACATATACAACATCATAGCGGATTGCTTCAGCACCAAACTGCAATTACCTGTATATACCAAACTACATATACGACATCATAGCGGATCGCTTCA
This sequence comes from Maea johnstoni, assembly GCA_963942565.1. NCBI lineage: Eukaryota > Metazoa > Annelida > Polychaeta > Spionida > Magelonidae > Maea > Maea johnstoni. The sequence goes on along the minus strand of OZ012690.1, from coordinate 47,294,019 downwards.
GCACCAAACTGCAATTACGTGTATATACCAAACTACATATACGACATCATAGCGGATCGCTTCAGCACCTAACTGCAATTACGTGTATATACCAAACTACATATACGACATCATAGCGGATCGCTTCAGCACCAAACTGCAATTACGTGTATATACCAAACTACATATACAACATCATAGCGGATCGCAACAGCACCAAACTGCAATTACGCGTATCTACAAAACTACATATACGACATCATATCGGATCGTGACAGCACCAAACTGCAATTACGTGTATATACCAAACTACATATACGACATCATAGCGGATCGCTACAGCACCAAACTGCAATTATGTGTATATACCAAACTACATATACGACATCATAGCGGATCGCAACAGCACCAAACTGCGATTACGTGTATATACCAAACTACATATACGACCTCATAGAGGATCGCTTCAGCACCAAACTGCAATTACATGTATATACCAAACTACATGTACGACATCATAGCAGATCACGACAGCACTAAACTGCAATTACGTGTATATACCAAACTACATATACGACATCATAGCGGATTGCAACAGCACCAAACTGCAATTACGTGTATATACCAAACTACATATACGACATCATAGCGGAACGCAACAGCAAAGTCTTCATTCACAACGGAAATCAGCAACACCTACCAAAACAACAACAACAACAACATTAACAACAATAACCCCTTAAGGCACCAAGGATTGTAACAACAAAGTTAACATTCACAATATCAGTAAATACGACATTAAGGATGGCAACAACAAAGTCATTTACAGAACATCCACAACGACAATAACAATAACAACATCACTTCGTGCATGACCCCCCATGTTCATCCATCCAGTCTCTGCATGCGAATATTTGTAGTATATCAGTAGCAGATCCACAACAACAATAACAATAACAACATCACTTTGTGTATGACCCACCATGTTCATCCATCCAGTCTCTGCATGCGAATATCTGTAGTATATCAGTAGCAGCTCCGTCGCAAGCCAAGCACGGGTTCATGGGACAGTAAATACTGTCGCCGCCTCTCAACAGTACCATAACTACGAGCTGCACTAGTTCCAAATGTATCACACATCCTGTAATCCAATAGATACCATCATAAGAGCACGGGGCTTTGATAATAATTATCAAAAATAAACAAATGTAATCATGTGACGATGAGTTAATTCAAATTCAATATATTGAATATGTTAAATTGGAATCGTAAGAACTAGTGAGAATTCAGGATATTGGTTCAATTTTACATACTGGATATAAACAGAGGGGTTCATAAATTCCATATACTGAATGGGAATCAGAACACGACGTCCATCAATACCTTGAATTCCTAAATACTGAAAATAAACACATAAGATGATTAATCAAGTGGCAGTTATTGAAGTACACCAAATCACATACTTTTTAAATACCATAGGCTGAAAGGAATACTTGCATATTTTAGAATTTGAATTTCTAAGACTGAGAAAGCAAACGAAATAGATGCGAGAAACGTAATTTATTGAATTAAAATGAAACCATCAGACAAAATGTCACTTGTTAAAAGTCAAATTCCACGTACCAATATGAAATATTTTAAATCATTATACCAAATTGCATGATTCAGTATATTTAAATTCAACAATACTGAAAACAAATGCAACATGTCATTTGCCTTAAAGAGGTTTACCGCCACCAGTCGTGTGAAACCTACATGTACAGTGCATACCAACACTTACGAAAGTGTATAATCAGAGCATTTAGAGATCCCTAACATATTGCATGTTATTATTATCAAAAATATTTTTTATGATAAATTATATACTATATAATAGTATATATTATATATATATATATATATATATATATAAATATATATATATATATATATATATATATATATATATATATATATGTGTGTGTGTGTATATATATATATATATATATATATATATATATATATATATATATATATATATATATATATATTTATATATATATATATATATATATATATATTTATTATACAACAGATAATTTTTAGTATTATTGCTGTACATATAATCTTATACGTACAGTGCATACCAACACTTACGAAAGTGTATAATCAGAGCATTTAGAGATCCCTAACATCTTACATTGCTTTATACAAAAGCCATTTAAAGAAATCAAAACTCATTTGGCACAAAAATGGGGAACCATTTTCCTCAGATATGTTCCTAACATGAGAATGATACCTGGCGTAGTGTGGACACAAGCTTACTGGTTTTATGTGAGCGCACTCACGAATCATCTTACTAATTCAGCTCTGTTTTCTGAGCAAGCCTTGTTATTCGTTCGCCAGCATTGATTTAACACACATCACAACTAGAAACACGTTCGCTGCATCTGTCTCATTTTCCCTGGAAATGAAAAACCACTGTCCATGCATTGATGCTAATTACAAAGAAACACTCCAGCCCCCACGGAAGTGAAGAACAACAACACTGCTTAATGTGATGACTCCAACAAGTTGCCTTTTCTTGAGTATATTATTCTGTGTTAGATTACTATAAGAATAGACTTAATTCAAGCTCTCTGTTATTTTTATTCGTTATCGGTGTTTTGCCAATTGCATTTCTATTGTTATCTCTCTCCTTCCAACAACACAGAAGTGTGTGTTATTTGTTTTTCTATCCACATCCGATTCTCTAACAACATCAAACTTATACTGGTACTCACTAATTATACTTATACTGGTACTCACTAATTAAACTTATACTGGTACTCACTAATTAAACTTATACTGGTACTCACTAATTAAACTTATACTGGTACTCACTAATTAAACTTACACTGGTACTCACTAATTACACTTATACTGGTACTCAGACCATCACGGGAGGCAATTAAATAGTGATTCACATTGCTCATTCCTTTATAAAAATCACATATTTCCTTTATTTATCCTTTCCTCTTCTTGTTTTCTTTTTTCTTTCTTTTCATCATCATCATCATCATCATCATCATCATCATCATCAACATCTTTATCATTACCATATCATCAGTTTTATTATCATTATCATTATTGCTATTATTATTATTATTATTATTATTATTATTATTATTATTATTATTATTATTATTGTTGTTAGTAGTAGTAGTAGTAGTAGTAGTAGTAGTAGTAGTAGTGGTAGTAGTAGTATCATTACTTTATCATTATTTTTATCATCATCGTCATCATCAGTATTATCATCATCATCTTCATCATAATTATTATGATCATCATCTTCATCATCATCATCATCATTATTTTTCCTGCCTTTTGTTCTTCGTGCATGCCTAAGCTCTCTGTACTCTACCCACATAATTAACAACTATACTTAAAACTATCCCGGCATGCAATTAATGTTTTGGCGTAGAACCGTAATTTAATATTGAGTATACACTCAAGTTTGTAACACGTAGTGACTGCTCTCATATATTAAGCATGCCTATAATTGTATATCCCTTCCACACTCCTTCTGCTAGTCATCTTATATCTCTTAAGAGAATTTCATGCAGCAATGATTCAATTTTAGAATTATAACCGCTGCCTTACTTTTCATTCAAATTCATACTGTACGATATCACAGTAAAAGGATTCCCCGTTTTTATTGTTATGATTCCTCCCACGGCAACCGCGAGAGGTTTCTAAAGGGACTCTGATGTTAGAGGATTACCATGCTACTTTGTAATAGCGGATTCAAGTGCTGTGGTTTCTGCAATACTGAGTGTTAGGATGAGTCGACATGGTCTTTGTGGATTTGTGAATGTGTGGTACTTACTAACTGGTTTCCAATTTATTCGGGTGTCTAAATAGACAGATGATACATAGACAGATAGTACATAATAATAATAATAATAATAATAATAATAATAATAATAATAATAATAATAATAATAATAAAAATAATAATAACAATGATATTTGGTATTTGATATTGTGCCCTTTCCACCTATAATGTTCAAAGGGGCATTGTAAAATAGTCAGTGCAGTTTATATAGACATAGTCAAATAAATTTGAAATAGTAATGTCTGAGCAAAGAGGTAGCTCATCTCTGATCTTATCAACGTTTCCTTTGAGAAAAGTTGCAACTTGGTTAGCCAGGTCTTGAGCTGTACTGTATGTTGGTAGTTTTCTTATTTCATGTCAAAAATCAAGTTCATCTATGATTTTTGAGGTAGCTTTTGATTCATTCCCATATTGTGTTTATCTTACGGTTATGAGTAAATTATCATACTTCGACCTTTCCTCTTAGAACAGTCGTCAGCCACCTACTTTTGGGATGACATCATGCAGGATATCCATGAGGCTATGTAATGCACCTTCTCACTATATCCACGGCTGAACCATGAGGCTATGTATTGCACCTTCTAACTATAGCCACTGCTGAACCATGAGGCTATGTACTGCACCTTCTCACTATGGCCACTGCTGAACCATGAGGCTATGTATTGCACCTTCTTACTATAGCAGCTGCTGAACCATAAGGCTATGTATTGCACCTTCTCACTATAGCCGCTGCTGAACCATGAGGCTATGTATTGCACCTTCTTACTATAGCCGCTGCTGAACCATAAGGCTATGTATTGCACCTTCTCACTATGGCCGCTGCTGAACCATGAGGCTGTGTACTGCACCTTCTCACTATGGCCACTGCTGAACGATGAGGCTATGTATTACACCTTCTCCCTATATCCACTGCTGAACCATGAGGCAATGTATTGCACCCGCTAACTATAGCCACTGCCGAACTATGAGGCTATGTATTGCACCTTCTCACTATAGCCACTGCCGAACTATGAGGCTATGTAATGCACCTTCTCACTATAGCCACTGCCAAACTATGAGGCTATGTAATGCACCTTCTCACTATAGCCACTGCCGAACTATGAGGCTATGTAATGCACCTTCTCACTATAGCCACTGCCGAACTATGAGGCTATGTATTACACCTTCTCACTATGGCTACTGCTGAACTATGAGGCTATGTAATGCACCTTCTCACTATAGCCACTGCTGAGCCATGAGGCTATGTATTGCACCTTCTCACTATAGCCACTGCCGAACTATGAGGCTATGTATTGCACCTTCTCACTATAGTAACTGCTGAACTATGAGGCTATGTATTGCACCTTCTCGCTATAGCCACTGCCGAACCATGAGGCTATGTATTGCATCTCACTATAGCCACTGCTGAACTATGAGGCTATGTATTGCACCTTCTCACTATAGCCACTGCTGAACCATGAGGCTATGTATTGCACCTTCTCGCTATAGCCACTGCTGAACTATAAGGCTATGTATTGCACCTTCTCACTATATCCACTGCTGAACCATAAGGCTATGTATTGCACCTTCTCACTATAGCCACTGCTGAACCATGAGGCTATGCAATGCACCTTCTCGCTATAGCCGCTGCTGAACCATGAGGCTATGTATTGCACCTTCTCGCTATAGCCACTGCTGAACTATGAGGCTATGTATTGCACCTTCTCACTATATCCACTGCCGAACTATGAGGCTATGTATTGCACCTCACTATAGCCACTGCTGAACCATGAGGCTATGTATTGCACCTTCTCACTATAGCCACTGCTGAACTATGAGGCTATGTAATGCACCTTCTCACTATAGCCACTGCTGAACCATGAGGCTATGTATTGCACCTTCTCACTATAGCCACTGCCGAACCATGAGGCTATGTAATACACCTTCTCACTATGGCTACTGCTGAACCATGAGGCAATGTATTGCACCTTCTCACTATAGCCACTGCCGAACTATGAGGCTGTGTACTGCACCTTCTCACTATGGCCACTGCTGAACTATGAGGCTATGTAATGCACCTTCTCACTATAGCCACTGCCGAACTATGAGGCTATGTATTACACCTTCTCACTATGGCTACTGCTGAACTATGAGGCTATGTAATGCACCTTCTCACTATAGCCGCTGCTGAACCATGAGGCTATGTATTGCACCTCGCTATATCCACTGCTGAACTATGAGGCTATGTAATGCACCTTCTCACTATATCCACTGCCGAACTATGAGGCTATGTAATGAACCCTCTAACTATAGCCACTGCTGAACTATGAGGCTATGTAATGCACCTTCTCACTATAGCCACTGCTGAACCATGAGGCTATGTATTGCACCTTCCCACTATAGCCACTGCTGAGCCATAAGGCTATGTAATGCACCCTCTAACTATAGCCACTGCTGATCATTAGGTAAGCTCATGATAGAGAAGTTCATTTTCTTTAATGATAAAATGAATAGGTGTTCGTTTGCCATTAGTCAACCGAAATTCTTCCTATATGGTTTAAGTGGCTACTGATGCTGTTATTGGTTTGAATATTTGATTTACATGTAGGTTGTATATTTTGGAGTATATTTTATTTCTTACCACATGAATTCTTCTTCAAATCTACATTAACCCCTAGAATGAATTAATCGTCATTCTAGAACCATGATGTGATTTTATTTCCCAGCTTCCAGAGAAAGCTACTATTTCAGTGACTGGATGAATTCAATTGTTTTATTTGCCATTCTGTTAAAGAATGTGAAATATCTTATATCAATCGATAACAATGATTCTATACATAGTGTTTCATTGGTTCACATATTACTTTACTTAAAGGACAATTACACCTTTGGCTATTATATGCTGAGAACATACTTTGACATGTGTACTTTACTGTCCCTGTTCACCTGAATACTATTTGGCTTCCCTACCTGTGAAATTGCACTTAATTACCAACCCCAAACAGCCATTCCAGTTGAAGATCATGGGAGCCATTGTATCCCACAATGCCCTGCAAAAATCCATCTGACAGCCAGTTCATGATGTTACAACCGCCCTGCCTGTGTGCAGAGCTGCCACATCCTGTATAGTGTGCATATGAGACTGGGAGAACTATGTTGTGAAAATGGTGATTTGTGCTGCTTATGGATGCTATAATAGATCTGACAAGGGAAAAGGAAAGGGAATTCCATTCCTAACCCAAGGATTAAACCAGAAAAGAAGCATTTAGCAGCAAGATGGCTATTTAGAATTGGAACAGGATGGACAGTGAAGAACTACTCATTTAGCAGAACCCAAAGAGTATGTCATGAACATTTTGAGGAATCTTGTTTTGAGGCTGAACTACAAACAAGACTTGGATTTAGGAGTTTTAAGCGCCTGAAACCTGGTGCAGCGCCTACAATATTTAACTTAAATAAAACACAGAGCCATATTCAACAAGAGAGAAAAGAAAGGGCCCAGAAGCGCAAAAAAAAGAAAGCCAGATCTGTTACATCAAGTTATTGGATGACAAATTCTCTTTAAAGGTTACAATAAAATGGCTAAGAAAGGGAGAGAGATAAAAGTGCACTATACATTTGTAATGGATAAGTTTGCTTCTGCCAGACCCCTTACTGTGATTATTTATTCTATATCCTGAACATCAGGGTCATATAACTCTTCATTTTGGTTGTTTGTATGACAGCTGGAAAAGGTTGGTATCAAATGACTTCCCTTAAGAGTTTTAAAATCCCAAAACTAGACTTGCAAACCTATCAGGGAAAGTGTTCCTCAGATTGACAGTACTAGCCAGGTCAATTGCGTTACCTGACTGATTGATTATTAGCTCCTCGTGATCAGATTCACTTCCTGCAATAGTAATAGCAATCAACACAATTGAGATGGCTGTTTCCTGAGCACCTGAAGTCCCAAGGGTGTGTTTAACTCTGGGAAGTGCTTGCAAGTGTTGGTATCTACCCGACTAACCATTTCCTGCCTTTTAACAAGTACAGTGTAAATCAGTACAAACAAACAATAATTTACAATCAGTACACTATCTGAATGTGGTCTAGAGAGATAGGAAGGGTAAGTATATTACATCTTAAACCTTCCAAATCTAGTGTGTCCATGTTAACTCAATAAATATGTCATATTATCTCTGTCAAGTCCCTACTACCAGACGAAACAGGACACAATGTATAAGGGCGCACTCCCAGCCTCGTTTTGGCAGCTGCTTGATGCTGCCACTTGTGCAACAAATCTGACAGCATCTAGCTTCAAAATGGCCGCCCCCAGATGCATGGCAAAACACGACTTAAAACAGCAATAAACTTTTAATATGGAGGGTGGTAGTTTCGGGGTCTTGGATATGAGTCGAGTATTCCCTAAGACACTATTTGGGCCCATGTTTTATCCATGGTAGAATTGTCCTTTAAGGTTTTTTCAATCTCCCACAACCCCTATTACTAAACACCAATTGTTAGACAGCTGATGGGATATACATTGGGGTCCATACCCTTACCAATGGTATCCTCAGGTGAGGCTTGGGGTGATTCCATCAGGTGAGGGGTAATAGTGGCTCCTTCTACAGGCAAATCTCGCCTAGGGTAAACAGAGTAGAATATGTTGCTTGCACGAAAAAAGGCCATTGTACTGTAGCTTGCATTTCGATGTAACGTCATAACATTGAAAAGCCCATTACGTGTATGGAATTATGTGTCTCTAATAACATACTCTAGCGGCAGTGATATCATTCCTTAAAGAGGGAGAGTAAATCACCTCAGAAATCCCATGAATCAGAACAGCAAAATCTTCTCAAGCGGGATATCTTTTAAATATCACTCGCTTGTTGGGTATTGAATGCTGTCTGGGATATATTATTTTTGAGCATTTATCTCTTCAAATGTTAGCAGAACTGTAATCATATCCTCATAATTATTGATCGCTGTGTTTGAAGCAGCGACAGTTGTCAGTTTGGCTTCTCTTTTCACAAATACATTGATCAGAGACCGGGAAATCTAACGGCAACTCAAATCTCTTAATCTCTTGATAGGGTATGACCCGTGGAATCGCCGGCTTTATTTCACTATAAGTAGCAAATTTCAATCCAGACAAAATCTAAACAGGTGCTTTTATTTTCGAGAAAATTATCAAAATGTGTCAAAAGAGTTGACTTAGCTATGAACAGAACGCAATACAGTTAACTCGACAGTTTGCAGTTAAAGATCTACCCGAAATTTCGATTGGGTGTCGCAAAAAGCATTTTCTTTTAGTTTTTATGATGCTTTATGAAGTTCTACTCTGGAATTCAGATCATTTGTTCAACGTTTACAAACATATGAGAAATAGACTGAGAGGGAGTCCTGAGAAATCAAAGTACCTTTGCCCTTCATTTCAAATTGTGTGTAAAATAATTTAGTAAATTTATATATATATATATATATATATATATATATATATATATATATATATATATATATATATATATATATGTGTGTGTGTGTGTGTGTGTGTGTGTGTGTGTGTGTGTGTGTATCTGTGTGAGTATATATATATATATATATATATATATATATATATATATATATATATATATATATATATATATATATATATATATATATATATATATATATATATATATATTATATTTCTGCTGATTCATTTTTCATCACATTTTCATTGCTATAAGATATGAGACTCCCATCAATTTATGATGGTCACTTTTGGAGTCTTTGCCCTACTCTCGGACAAGTATGCAATCTTAAGGAATCACACTTATCAAGGAGGTAAGCGTAACCTTGAGTGCAGAGAAAAGAGTTATTTGTCTCAATTCATTACAGTGGAGGATTGTCGAAAGTGACAGAACTGCTTGATAAGCATATCCAGTCAATGCGCACACGAGGCCTATGAAAGATATAGTGATGGATGCGACAGATTACGTATCGAATGAAGTGAAACGCCATTTGGAGTAGAACATTGAATGTGTCATTACTCATTATTGAATTATGTTCAAATATGTATAGCTTCGTTTTTCAATTAGCTAAGTGTTCGATAGAAAATGCCTTCAACATTATGATAAGAATCTCTCATTATCTCGATGTGTTATGCATGTGTATCCTATTCGACGTGACGTCATTTTCAATTATTGTTTTCCTCTTCTAGGTTTCCTTGTAGATGTTTAGATTGAGGTGATAAGTGTTTCGCACAATTCCTGATCGGGCGATTGCCATAGAAACGAATCACTAACCCAATGCACATACATTGTCTCAGACGTCACTTTTGTTTACAAAATTGCTCAAAATGTGTCGTATAGGCGTATAAATGAAGCTTGTAATGACTTGCTAATACCTACGCATCTGAACATATGTCTACTTAATAAACCGCATGGTGACGTTTGCACAGAACTGTTATCTATGCATGGTTGATCGACCGCCCCAGGATGGACTTCAACTGCTCTGATGGACTTGAGTTTGCAATGACAATATAATGTATCGGATAACTTTGCCGCTGACTTAATTTGCCGTATTGTCTATAATCGGCAATATACAAAGGCCGATACGGAAAATATATTTTAAAGTAAAGTAGGTAAATCTGAAATCACTTGTTATGACATTTTTTCTAGCTTCAAAATAGCCCGACTAAGAGTTTTGAATAGAGTTGCAGGTAAATTATGTAAATACATAGCAATATGTTGGAATTCGACCATCGACATGTTTCTGCCCTGTATAGCCTTAATCGTGACACGCCAGTTGTGGGTGGGCAGAAGCAGATGCACCTCGCGATATAAACAACGCCTAAGCCGGCGGGGATTCCAACCCGGGCAATCAGTAGCAACCCCGTAGACCACTCGACCATCGGGGCAGGCCCAGTTGGTGAGGACGGCGAGCAGTCAGTAGCAACCCCGTAGACCACTCGACCATCGGGGCAGGCCCAGTTGGTGAGGACAGCGAGCAGTCAGTAGCAACGCCGTAGACCACTCGACCATCGGGGCAGGCCCAGTTGGTGAGACACAGCGAGCAGTCAGTAGCAACGCCGTAGACCACTCGACCATCGGGGCAGGCCCAGTCGGTGAGACACAGCGAGCAGTCAGTAGCAACGCCTTAGACCACTCGACCATCGGAGCAGGCCCAGTTGGTGAGGACAGCGAGCAGTCAGTAGCAACGCCGTAGACCACTCGGCCATCGGGGCAGGCCCAGTCGGTGAGGACAGCGAGCAGTCAGTAGCAACGCCTTAGACCACTCGACCATCGGAGCAGGCCCAGTTGGTGAGGACAGCGAGCAATCAGTAGCAACGCCGTAGACCACTCGACCATCGGGGCAGGCCCAGTTGGTGAGGACAGCGAGCAATCAGTAGCAACCCCGTAGACCACTCGACCATCGGGGCAGGCCCAGTTGGTGAGGACAGCGAGCAGTCAGTAGCAACGCCGTAGACCATTCGACCATCGGGGCAGGCCCAGTTGGTGAGACACAGCGAGCAGTCAGTAGCAACGCCGTAGACCACTCGGCCATCGGGGCAGGCCCAGTTGGTGAGGACAGCGAGCAGTCAGTAGCAACGCCTTAGACCACTCGGCCATCGGGGCAGGCCCAGTCGGTGAGGACAGCGAGCAGTCAGTAGCAACGCCTTAGACCACTCGACCATCGGGGCAGGCCCAGTTGGTGAGGACAGCGAGCAGTCAGTAGCAACGCCGTAGACCACTCGGCCATCGGGGCAGGCCCAGTCGGTGAGACACAGCGAGCAGTCAGTAGCAACGCCGTAGACCACTCGGCCATCGGGGCAGACCCAGTCGGTGAGGACAGCGAGCAATCAGTAGCAACGCCGTAGACCACTCGACCATCGGAGCAGGCCCAGTTGGTGAGGACAGCGAGCAATCAGTAGCAACGCCGTAGACCACTCGACCATCGGAGCAGGCCCAGTCGGTGAGGACAGCGAGCAATCAGTAGCAACGCCGTAGACCACTCGGCCATCGGGGCAGGCCCAGTCGGTGAGGACAGCGAGCAATCAGTAGCAACGCCGTAGACCACTTGACCATCGGGGCAGGCCCAGTTGGTGAGAGACAGCGAGCACTCAGTAGCAACGCCGTAGACCACTCGACCATCGGGGCAGGCCCAGTTGGTGAGGACAGCGAGCAATCAGTAGCAACGCCGTAGACCACTCGACCATCGGAGCAGGCCCAGTCGGTGAGAGACAGCGAGCAATCAGACGCAACGCTACAGACCCCATGGCTATCAGGCCAATCACTCAGTGGCCTGAGGTCCTTCTCAACTCCTTCTAGAACATTGTATATGACATCGGGTCAGGCCCTACAGGAGAAAGACAGCGAGCAGTCAGTGGCAATGCCTTAGACCACTCGGCCATCGGGTCAGGCCCTACAGGAGAAAAACAGCGAGCAGTCAGTGGCAACGCCTTAAACCACTATGCAATCGGAACAGGCCCAGAAGAGGAAAGACAGTGAGCAGTCATTGGGAAACCTTAGACTGCTCTGCCATCGGGGCAGGCCCAGTCGGTGAGAGACAGCGAGCAATCAGAGGCAACGCTACAGACCCCACGGCTATCAGGCCCATCAGTACATATACATTGGTACAGACGTTTTAACACGCGTTTCATTAATTTCTATAAGGTATCAAATATCTCAGTGGCCTGAACCCTTTCTCAACTCCTTCTAGAACTTTGTATATAACTAATCCAAAGTGTATTGGAAGAAGAATTAGTAAATCAAGAACAGGCTGACTGTTATAGGCTGACTATCTTTTATAGTATTGCTTTATTTTCAAGATATTTTCATATATCCCAGTCCTGCTCTATATTCCACATTAGAATAGGCTAGGGGGTCCTGGTTGGCACGCGAAGGTAGAGACAGAGAGACAGTGGGAATACAGCAGCCATTGGATGCTGCTGCTCTCAGCACTAAGAGTTATTGGTATTCTCCTTACAACACCAGCATGGCCAACAATGAGACGCTGGAGGGGAGATTTTAAGTATCATTAAAAGCATTATCGAATATGTCCTCGTGAAGATGTGATAGGTGGCATGATTTACAGTGCAATTATGGAATGCAAGTATGGCTGGGCAGGGGATGATTTGCGGCAGCTGATGGGAAGGCGAGATGGCTTGAGAATTGCAGATGGGTGGCAGCGACCTGCGCATGCGTAGGTGGTCTAGGGTTAATTACATGTAGCAATAAAGCACGCGAGGTCTAATTTCACAAGTCCTTAATTTGTCCGCCATGTCAATACACTAATTGCCTGTATTCATGGAAATCATGCATTCAGTAGAAGGATGTACAAAGAGCAATCGGCCTGACAGTGATTGCACAAAGTTCTCTTTAGACAATGCCCCGTCCTGCGTCTAATAAAAGGATTAATACAAAAGTACGGATGTGCCGATAGGTTTCTCATATATTCCCTGTCTTTAGTGTGTTCTGTCTTTCTGACCTTATGTTATAGAACTGAGATGCGAGAGGTGTACTGTTGAGTGATTTTGACAACAAGAAAGCAAGCATTTTATAGCACACATGACACGTCTCTATGCAGTACATCCTCGGGAAACTGACAGAAGTTTTAAGATGTTCTTTTCATGCATTGCAATGACTGGTTCGGTACCTCCCTGCTTCGATAGTATACAAAATGTATACAAAATAAAACGTGTACAAAATGAAAGATTGGTTTCGCAGTGTAACGCAGGTATGGCTATGGGGAAAGTTCCTATAAAGTAGAAGGCCAGAAAATATGCCCTGGTTTATTCTCTGAATAATAATGAAATTGGTAGATATCGAGTTCAGATCATCGTCATCTTCAGATTAGCTGACCACTTATTTTGAATTCCTTTACAGTATGACAATAAGGCGCCGTTCCCATTTTATCTCATGTTGCATAATCCTTGCTCGGGTGTTTCGTCATAGGAAGGAGAGAATTCTAAGCCTATGCTTGTTCTTTATGATTTAGACGTTTTCCTTTAACTAAAATACTAGTAATCAATTCATTTCAAAATATGTCAAAGACGGGTCTCTTTATGCTAAAAGAAAAATGTTTGATAAGGGAAATATAAATATTTCAGGTAGTTCCAACATTCAATGACAATTAGTCCGGGTGCTTTAGTGTGGTCCGAGGTTACTCAACTATTCTCTCTGTACTATTGAGTCTCTAATAATCTCTGTCTAAAATCTGATATACATGCATTCATGTGTGAATACTATAGGATGTAATAAGTGCTCCGTGTAATATATTGCAGAGAACTGCATGGATGATAGTTTTCATTGACATTGAATTATTACGCAAAAGATAACTGAAAAGTAACCTACCGGAGCTGCCTAATGCCATATCAGATCGCATACGATAATACAAATGATATTGCTTGTATCCATGACACACCGAATACAATGACGTCATCACACGAGAGAACAATAGCTAATAACTTCAAAAGCAATACTTGTCAGAAATTATATGATAAAGTGAGCCCTCAATGACATCATTAGCCTCATCAAATAGTATTCATTACACTCATTTCTGGAGATTTCAGGGCAATTGTTATTTAGTATACTATCTGTCCAATATATATACCATATCGAAAATAATTGGAAAACTAATCATTGAACATGTGCTGAATATATACTTCAATATTGGTGACTGGAAGCCGATTCATCTACCTTATATTGCGAGATATGCATATACATTGACTGTTGCCTGATATGCCTGTGCCTTACTACAAGAGCACACGTGTGGTACTGATATATATGTATATATATATATATATATATATATATATATATATATATATATATATATATATATATATATATATATATATATATATATATATATATATATATATATATATATATATTTATACATATACACACATATATATATATATATATATATATATATATATATATATATATATATATATATATATATATATATATATATATATATATATGTATATATATATATATATATATATATATATATATATATATATATATATATATATATATATATATATATATATATATATATATATATATATATATATATATGTGTGTGTGTGTATGTGTGTGGTAACATAACTTTTAAACTCATGGAGGGTGGCCATTGATAATCAACCTTCTCTTGCTTTACACTGATTAACAGGTTGGACAATTTAGGGTACTCTATTGATCTATGATTCCATTCTTGCTGATTGAAGTTCTTGGTATTCATCCAAGGATTTGACGCTTCGTGACTTGGTTCTATGTCTAAGGTTCATTAAACTTCTCTGCATTTCCCAGGGGAAATTCTCCTACAGAGTTGTGAGTTGTGTGATTTATGTTTTTTCGAGTTGTTAAGATTGGATGAACATCTTAAAATGATTTTGCCCCTCAACATCTAAAGAGTCACTGTGTTTCCTTAATGGAGTCGCTATGGTTCTCGTGTGAATCAGATGAGCACCACATTCTTCAACAAGTAGTGTATCCCGACTTATGGTGGCTTTGGGGGTACTTTTGGAATATATGGACATTTTGATTTCTTTACATATGTTAAAACCTACAGCCTTCTCTGTATCAGCAAATCAGGTGTGACGGGCAAGACCATCATCGAGCAAATTAGAGACCAACTATGAAAGGACCAGACCTAGACTTGCACACAAACCCAAAAGGTATTTGGCTCACTTCTCCATACTGAATTCCACCAGAACACGGCCATTTTAGGGTATCCGATATTAATTGATTTGCTGGATAGTTGGCATATGAATCGCTAAGACTATTCCATTATTGACCTTCTATAAAGCTATGGATTATAGTAGTTGGAAATGCGTTTTACCTCATTTTCTACAATACAATGCTATGCTTGTGGGTAAACTGACTTGGTTGAATTCGAAGTTGTGGTTGGGTTAAACTAAACAATTACAATGATTTTATTTGCTATTGAACATCCTGATGGATAAATAGCCTATGCTAAATGTGTTGTTATCTATGAAATAGAATGATCTGACCCTCAGGTCTCAACCATACATGTCTAATTAGCTGGACAGTATTTAAGCGGAAAGCGGGCAGATGACGTCTTGAGTAAGTATTAGCATTTGTTCGTACAACGGAAGAAGGTAAAAAGATCCAAATGAGGCTTCCTTAGTGCCTTGATGTTAAGAGTGAATGATTTCTGAGGGGGCACCTGCAGACCTATGGTGAGACTGAGGCATTTTATTGCGAAAGGTTTTACATAGAACGGTCAAGTATTAAAACCAGAAATAGTGAATTTGAAGTAAATATAAACATATCAACATTAGATAAATGAATTCGATCATCTGAACTGAAATGGTTTCCAACCCGCATGATATGCTTCCATATACGAACTCTCAAATGAATATCATATTTTAGTACTTCAGTAAAGTACAATTCTACATAAAGCTGACTGATAAAACACTTTTTATATAAGATCTACTACTCTGATAAAAGCTGTAACATAGTTTTAGAAGGGAGGATAGTGTAATGGTAAGACCATCATTCGCCATCGTGATATATTCTGTATTCCTGAAAGCGAGTGATCCCACTAGCTGGTAAATAAAAATGAACTTTATAAGATTCTCTACATGTAGACTGCCGTCTGCTAGCATTTAAACGCGGTTAACACGATAAAATGATCGAAGTAAACTTTGAAATATAGCGTTTCTAATTGATGTACCGGAGACTAACGTACTTTTGTTGAGAACCATTGCATTTGATAGTCAATGGAGGTTCTAGTGAAAAGTAAAAGGGCAAACAACCCAAGGAAACTATTATTGTAAAAGCTATAGGTAAGCGGACGCCATGCTGTGGGTGATGCACCGTCCAGTGTTGCACTTCAGAAACAACTCAAGGATTCTAGTAAACTATGATTGTAAAAAGCTAGACGTAAGAGGACCCCATGCTGTAGGTGACGCACCACCCAATGTTTCACTTTAGAAACACACAAACACGGAACGTGGAGAGAGGCAAACGTCTTTGTATAACCGTTATACAGGGGCAAGGGACAGTTTTACAATACTGGGCCATTGATAAAAGTTATTGCGGTGGTATTATGTTATAGAGTGGCATTACAATAACCTTTTCAAAAGTATAAGGACGTACCTGGCTCGATAATGCTTTATACAATAAAGCAGAGACAATATAAAAGTCATCATGTGACTAATGTAGTGTTCTAAGGTAACAGGAAAAGAGAACACCTTATGGCCTTTATGGTGAGCTGAAAACGCCATTATAACCAAGAACGAGATGTTGACTGCCTGCACAGAGGCTCCATTGGGGCACAATATGGGCTGCTAAATATCCTCAGACATGGAACAGTATATTCCTCCTGCAGTTAGCAAGCAAGTGCGGGAAAGACAAACTGATGGACTTTTTTCGCGGCACTTAGAAAATGGTTCTCAGATTTTCCTATAACCTTTAAGAAATGGGTGGAAGTATACGACTTGCTGAGGTAGATTCGCTAAGTGCTCTTCGCTTGAGATCAACAGTTGATCTTGTTAGACATGACACCTTCCACTGGCGTGTTTCACTATAATAGGGCTAATTCCGTAGCATGGAACGTGATTGGTTACGCACGTCTGTAAGTGTTCTGAAGCAGTAAAACACACAGAAAGAAAGGTAACAGTACATGGGAAACGTCCAACTACGTAATGGGACATTGACCATTATAATAATAATTACAGAAACGCAATAAATTGTGTTTTTTTTACTTTTATCGTAATGAACAAAAGCTGTTCGTCGGCGTGCTAAAATCATATATATATATATATATATATATATATATATATATATATATATATATATATATATATATATATATATATATATATATATATGTGTGTGTGTGTATATATATATATATATGTATGTATATATAATTATATATATATATATATATATATATATATATATATATATATATATATATATATATATATATATATATATATATATATATATATATACATGTATATATATATATATATATATATATATATATATATATATATATATATATATATATATATATATATATATATATATATATATATATATATATATATATTTATATATATATATATATATATATGTGTGTGTATATATATATATATATACATATATATATATATATATATATATATATATATATATGTATATATATATATATATATATATATATATATATATATATATATATGTATATATATATATATATATATATATATATATATATATATATATATATATATATATATATATATATATATATATATATATATATATATATATATATAGTAACCAGTGTCACTTTAGACTATGACTGCCAGTGACTTAGCGCTGCTATGTCAACGCTCTCAAAGACATGACACGTTCCTCGCAGATAAGGGATAGACAGCAATAATTGTTAGAACAAACGCGTTGTGTACATATGTGCTATAGTTCGCCCAGACTCTACTTACTGTCTCGCAGAAGTACTATATATTCGGTCTTACGCAGTTGCTGCCAGTGAAACATATCCCCATCAATGCTGAAGAAAATGCAATGCTGAATATCACAGAA
>OZ012690.1:47242809-47275444 GCA_963942565.1 Maea johnstoni | reverse complement strand
TATATATATATATATATATATATATATATATATATATATATATATATACCGTGTATCATCACAGCACTAGGTAGCATGGTATCAATGTGGAGCATATAGAGTGAAACCTACCTTAACGATTCTAGTACTAACAAAAGTAACAATCTATCTCGATATTGTTTTATAGTTCTGAATACGTAATGTTTTGAAAGCAGTATTGCTTTTGATAAGTGACAATTGTTACAATTTCAGCAACTCTATTGCGTTTGGCTTGCATATCCTGCAATGGCAAAGTCCGACAAAAACCTTGTATTTGGTATGATCAAAAAAGTCCCGACCTAGCAAATGAATTATAGATCTGTTACCAGTCATATTGCTTTACAGCCATAAGTATCCACTAGTATATCTGTCTTGAAGTATGAAAAAGTATATATATATATATATATATATATATATATATATATATATATATATATATATATATATATATATATATATATATATATATGTATATATAAATATATATATATATATATATATATAGAGAGAGAGAGAGAGAGAGAGAGAGAGAGAGAGAGAGAGAGAGAGAGAGAGAGAGAGAGAGAGAGAGAGGGTATAATTAAATGTCCCCCTATCTTCGAACTCCACCAAATCCTGCCCTCTGGTTTACTATTAATTATCATACTTTTTACGGTTCCTTAAAAGGTCATTTTCATTGGTGCATCATGGCAGGCTTGGGAGCATAGATCACCTTGGGAGCTTCATGTAATCATACTAGAAACCACGAGGATATTTCCTCCAACATCGCACCTTCCCTTAATAACCACATTCCAACTTCTCTCTATCAACCGCAACATGGCTAGTACTTCATGTTGTGAGTGTTAATAAATGTTTAATAAACGCGGAACCAGTTCACTAATTGTTGTCATCCGGTGTAAATGCGTAACGTCTTCGCTTATTACGCGCCCTATGGATCTAATCATAATAGAAAATGCGATCAGCACTCAGCTCTTTTACCTTTCTGTAATGTGAATAGTCGAATTCCTGCCCATGGACCTCGGCCAAGTCAGTGAATTGGCCCGAGGAACGTCGTTTACCGTGACGTGACAGAGCTGCAAATGAAATATAATCGCTGTGGGTGGCAATAGAATAGCATCGTAACCTGTTACAATCACTCGTATTTAGTGCAAACGAATGATCTCATGATGCTGATTAGAACCATCAACACCAACAAATTGCCAGATCTGCCAGTACAGGCGCACTGGGCCAGCGCAGCAATTGCCTTAACTTCCTATAATCAGATGGATTATACGTCAAGCCTCAGAGTGATGGATATCATAGAGTTGAGGTTATCACATGTTGCGCCACGTATAGTTGGAAGTAACAGTTAAGATTGGGCTATTATCACCCTCTGCTTATATCATTTATGGAGGATCCTCTGCGCCGCATGGGAGTAATAACAATAGGGGTAATACTTTCTTATCATCAAAGGGGAGTTGATATTGCAGGGCTTATGGCACATATGAAGTAAAGCTTCCTTTATTATTATTGCAACAATTTTAACAAATGCTGTCCTTATTACTACTACAACTAAAATAATAATAATAATAATAATAATGATAATCTATCTACCTACCTTTCTATCTATCTATGCTTGTATGTATGTACTTGTGGATATATGTGTGTATGATACATACGTGTACATGATACATACAGTACATCCTTGCAACACTATTCTGAAAACAATACGCTATGTGTGGCGTCGTAATAGTGAAGGGACTTGCATTGTAGTACTCCTGTCGTATGTGAATAAACTAGCGGTATGTCTGTGACTTGACAGTATACACATTGCATTCTCATCACGTGCGTTCACTTGACAATATGAGACAGCTCATGAAGCAAGTAAATTGCAAACACTTGATTTTGATATCTTTGAATATTTTGACCAATAATCTTTAGGCTAATTGACCTACTGTCCGTATTGTGAAATATAGTATTGATAAATACTCTCGTTGGAAGTCGTTGTTGCTAAGTAGCTGACTCGTATGAAGACCATTCTTGTTTGCTTTGTTTGAGGAATGGCCATAAATGAGCTCACGGGGAGTATATCGTGGCACCAAAGATAATTCTTCTGATGAGGAGTAGTTTTCTAAAGCAATGCCGCTGATGTATGTGTAGATTCCGTCACTTGTTGCTTGACCCATCTCTATCAATATCTTTTTTTTAATTTCTGCAAAACGCATGTTTTTTTTAATTCTTAACAAAAACACACAAAAGAAACACACACACAAACACATACACACACACACACACACACACACACACACACACACACACACACACTGGCACATTTCACACACAACCAATGTATTTGTTGTACAATGTTGGAGGATTATCGATTAAGATGGAAAACTTCGTCAAATAAAGTTTTCAAAATTACCCTAAAATTTGAATTATATCTAACCATTTTTGTTCAAATATTGGAAGACAAATATAGATTTCTATCAATATCTTGATATGGTCACTTGTATGTCTACCTAAAGGACATAATGTTATTAATGGACTATTGAATAATGGAGCATTTTAAACAGATTGTCCCATAACGAAAACATTACTTATTTCTAGGTGCATGTTTTGTTCGGTTGTTGTACCCTATAAATCGTACACCCTCCTGTGAGGGTACTTTTGTGATTATTACTGTATTCCTCACCCGAATAGCTTTAATTTAGTTACATTATATAGGTTAGAGTGTTTAATACATTAACCCCATACGCTACCTAACGAAAAATGAAAGATCAGACATGTGGAAAATCAAATCTAATATCCGTATATAATATATGACCTAAACTTTACGAAATATGTCCCTTTAGATTTTCCTTTGTATAGAATCTGATCATATCGCCATCAAGTGCGATGCATCATAGATTGAGGGGAAGCACTTAGATGGATATGCATAACTGTTCACTTCTTCAATGCATGTCTAAGTTAGAATCCCATGCAAACCTGCTCTTTCTTATAGGTAAATCATACTAAATTGCTTTCACCCAGTGGCGCCAACACAGCAAGTGTCCTGGCGTGACGTTTTATAAAGACAGAGCCTTTTCCAATGGACTGTTATTGGGGTTAATTCATTGGCAGATAGATAGTAAATGTTGTACGTGTCACCGTGAGGCACCAGAGCACGGAGCCTGGGGACTCATCAACGGCAATACATCCACACCGAGCCATTCACGCCCGTGCTAGCCAGCAAATCGAATTAGGGATAAGTAATCTCCTAAGTGGCGCATAACGATCATCTCTTTCATTTTATATGTCAATATTGGTATGTTGCGCATCATGCTGGTGTTCTAGTGTCTATTGAGAGGATAACAGCCGTGTGTCGGCACAAATGCGTATTCAGATCGGGAACATTGACCTTTTAAGATTCTCATTGGTCTAAATATTCAACAATACCTCACGCTATAGAGGATATTGCCTGGGTTTTTCAAAAGCTTATCAAGGCCATACGGTTCTAAAGAAATTAGTTTTATAAATATGTATATATATATATATATATATATATATATATATATATATATATATATATATATATATATATATATATAGATAGATATATATATAGATATATATATATATATATATATATAGATAGATAGATAGATAGATAGATATAGATAGATAGATAGATAGATAGATATATAATTCGTAATTCTCTTACAGTACATCCCTATCTATCCGTAGAGACGCATATCCAAGCACCCCCCCCCCCCCCCCGCCCTAAAAAGGAAAAGTGAAGAAGCTATTTGATGGGGAACTTCATTAGAGACTGAGTAAAGACTTTATTGTATCCTGATTAATAGCTATAATGTGAAGTCATGTACGAAATAAATAAACCTTCTGAAAAGATGAATCAAACACGTTTAATTAAGTTCCAATTAGAACTTTTTATGAAAAGACAATGTGAATGACTTCTTAAAGGAATGATTAATCACTTGCTACGGAACCGATGAATGTTTCTCATTTCTAGATAATTATAAACCCGAGTGAGCGACCAAGATTCCTTTTTACCTCACTAGAGGAAAATAAATCTCCTTAAAGAAGTGTCGGGGTAGCCTTTATGTATATGATAGAGTCTGTTATACTGTTCCTCAGCGCGAGAGTATGGGATCAGACGACCGCGAGATCATGAAAAGCGAGGTGGCTCGGTCGGCATACAGACGTGTGGTGTGAGAATGCGTAGTCTAACTGCGTGGCCTTAACGTCCACCCTCTTATTTATAAGTCATTGCTAGCACCTTAGTGGGAACATAGCCTTCTCCGTGAGAATATGATCTTCTTTGTAATTCCTGCTACCCATCATTCGGATATAATTCCCGTCCAGATTCTTTTCGTCACTTGGTAGCAAGCAGTTTTTGAGTACTGTCCTCCTAGAAGTACGCGTCCTAATTTATTTAAGTATACCACATCATGGATAGAGTTTATTTGTCTAGACTGCAGTATGGGCGAGTGTTTGGCTCGTGATAGCTTGTCAATTTCTGTTTGTGGCCATCTGTGGGTGATTTCTATTCTGGAGGTACGTGGACCCCCGGTGCTTATACGTGCTCCATCCATAGACGAGTGCGCGCAGCATTCCCGTACTCGTCACTTAAAGAGTTCACTACTGCCTGGCATCACAGCTTATTACTCTTAAACACAGCCTGGCCTACAATTGACTCGTAGCGTGTTCGCGCCTATCTTTGATCTTCATCAGCGGGTTGGTCTGGTCGCTATACGAATGTGCGGCGTTGTGAAAGACTGTCTGTGACGCCTTTCCAACTGAAGGACACCTTTTGATTATTCCCTAAAACGATTGGAATTGTATGCCAGTTTTCGATATAGACCACATTGCAGTAAGCCTTTGGTTAACCGCATATAGCATATAGCTGTTCTTTGAGAAGCCGTGAACGGACCATTTGTTCAATACTATAAGATACCTGTGCTTATCAACCTTCAAGTCAGTCTCTGTGCTGGATTACTCGTCAATCCTACTTAGAAAGATGGCATATATAGTTTTAATACGTGCATTGAAGAAACACATTTGTGATCGCTGTTTTGACAATACCTTTCCCTCAGACCCCGCGAATAAAAGTCTGTTTACCTTACATGTTGGCGTCAAATCTTTACACCCATGGTCATATGTCAATTGCCTTATTAATGCATGTATAACGATCAGTAGTTCTATTGCTCTATTTCGTTTAATATTTAACAATTTAATCATTTCTTATTGACCATATCGTGTTTGATCTCAATAAAAAAGTATTAGCCCTATTTGAAGGTTTGATCTTAATAAAGATGGTTGAAAAATTGCATATAACACATATACCTGTTATCAGTCAGAGCACAGTGTATGGTATGGTTGGTAGGGGACAAAGTAACTCGGTTAGTTATTGGACTAGTAATCAGTAGTTCGCTGGTTCAATACCCGACCCGGGCACTTTGGGCTGCCCTTGGGCAAGACAGTTTATTCCATATTGCCTCAGTCTACCCATCTGAACTCGGTGAATACCGTAACCTTTGCGTTCGGTTCCGCTCTCGGCTTGCCTCCCAGGAGTGTGGAGGGGAAGACAGCCATGCGGTACGTGAGTCAACAACAAAAACAGATATATGTAGGAATAAATGCCACAACGTCACTTCATCATTCTAATATTTGTGTTCAAAGGATTGTATTTCACGCTATATAAGTCATGAGCGGGTTGATTTATTCACTTGCAGGCCTTAACTACAATGGTTTATTTATCGTATACATGTAGCTACTCCACAGCTAGGGCGCTCATCACGTGACGTCGTGGTGTAGTGAGCTTTGTCCCACAGCTGGCCACCTTCCACCAATCTCGGGGCTCGGAAAGTGAGGATGATATAATTCGTTACACTTGTTGTGAAATTGGTTTCACGGCAAGATGTCTGCGGGAATCCTGCAGGTATCGCACGAGGCTGTCAGTCCGAGTGTGATGCCTGCTGGCTGAACCCAGACATCATGCCGTACACCATTTTCACAACAAGGGTAACGCAATTTATCATCAGCTCTCATCCCCCCCCCCCCCCCACTCCACCGTTTATTTTGGATACACATAAGCACAACAAGTTCTAAGTTCAAGGCCTGCAGGGGACGTCCAGGAAAACTTTTCGTCAGACCAAACTCATGCAGAACGACCGGCAAGGGTCACTCTTGAACCCGTGATTTTCTTACCTAAATCCATATCTAAACACCCAAAAGCATTTTCTAGCGGTAGTGTGAAGAGCAATGGCCGCCATCTTTGTTGCTATGGGAAAGTGACCTCTGGGACCTCTGCCGGGAGTGAATGTTAACCGACAATGAATGGTAATGTTCGGGTCCTAACAATGAACGTTGTGGACAGCATTAATATGATGAGAAAGCAAAGCTTTAAATGCTCGCGCAGCTCGATGATATTTCTGCATTCCCCTTCAAATGAAGTCACAAAGTGTTTGTTATTGTTATCCGTGACGTCATTCCTTACTTAAACTTCGCTGAAACATATTGGAAGCCCCTTCATATGAGCTTCATATTTGTGCAATAACCACACACAGTATGCGTAGCGATTGACCGAAAATATGGCATAAAAATTACTACGACTTCAACCTGTTGCAAAATCGTCATTTCACGACAGATTTCATCTAAAATTAAGAGACATTTAGAATTATTTGTGGCGGTTGTAGCAATTTAAGCTGCATTGAAATCGATTCACGGAAAGATGAGTAAAGTCATTTTTACCGTGAACATCGAAGTTACGACTTTGGAATACGCGGAATTCCATCGTAACATGACGTCATTTCAATACGTCAGCATTTGTCGCACGTGAGCATGTATGTTTCAGTTGTTGCATAGTTCGGCGTGTGATGCACGATAGTCGGCGACCAAGACGCTATTTTGACACAATTCAAAGGAAACAATCCAAATTTATTATTTGATTAAGAAATATTTAAAACATGAAACGATCTGGCGGCAACATGTGCTCTTAAAGCAAAAAGTTATGCGCATTTTTCCGAGGTAATCGAGCGAGCAGGGTCGAGCGAGCGAGCCCGACGAGAGACGAACAGACAGACGTCAACATCAAAAAACCTGCCTCAGTATGTATCCTGCCATTACACTATATATATACCGTAAATGCTCGCTACGCTGAGCCAGCCTTCGGCCGACTCACTACGCGAGCTAATATGATGAGAAAGCAAAGCTTTAAATGCTCGCGCAGCTCGATGATATTTCTGCATTCCCCTTCAAATGCAGTCACAAAGTGTTTGTTATTGTTATCCGTGACGTCATTCTTTACTTAAACTTCGCTGAAACATATTGGAAGCCCCTTCATATGAGCTTCATATTTGTGCAATAACCACACACAGTATGCGTATATAGCGATTGACCGAAAATATGGCATAAAAATTACTACGACTTCAACCTGTTGCAAAATCGTCATTTCACGACAGATTTCATCTAGAATTAAGAGACATGTAGAATTATTTGTGGCGGTTGTAGCGATTTAAACTGCATTGAAATCGATTCACGGAAAGATGAGTAAAGGCATTTTTACCGTGAACATCGAAGTTACGACTTTGGAATACGCGGAATTCCATCGTAACATATGACGTCATTTCAAGACGTCAGCATTTGTCGCACGTGAGCATGTATGTTTCAGTTGTTGCATAGTTCGGCGTGTGTTGCACGATAGTCGGCGACCAAAACATTATTTCAATACAATTTAAAGGAAACAATCCAAATTTATTATTTGATTAAGAAATATCTAAAACATGAAACGATCTGGCGGCAAAATGTGCTCTTAAAGCAAAAAGTTATGCTCATTTTTCCGAGGTAATCGAGCGAGCAGGGTCGAGCGAGCGAGCCCGACGAGAGACGAACAGACAGACGTCAACACCAAAAAACCTGCCTCAGTGTGTATCCTGCCATTACACTATATATATACCGTAAATGCTCGCTACGCTGAGCCGGCCTTCGGCCGACTCACTACGCGAGCTAATATGACGAGAAAGCAAAGCTTTTAATGCTCGCGCAGCTCGATGATATTTCTGCATTCCCCTTCAAATGCAGTCACAAAGTGTTTGTTATTGTTATCCGTAACGTCATTCTTTACTTGAACTTCGCTGAAACATATTGGAAGCCCCTTAATATGAGCTTCATATTTGTGCAATAAACACACACAGTATGCGTAGCGATCGAATGACCGAAAATATGGCATAAAAATTACTACGACTTCAACCTGTTGCAAAATCATCATTTCAGGACAGATTTCAACTAGAATTGGAAGACATGTAGAATTATTTGTGGCGTTTGTAGCGATCTAAATTGCATTGAAATCGATTCACGAAAAGATGAGTAAAGTCAATTTTACCGTGAACATCGAAGTTACGACTTTGGAATCCGCGGAATTCCGTCGTAACTTGATGGCATTTCATGACGTCAGCATTTGTCGCACGTGAGCATGTATGTTTCAGTTGTTGCATAGTTCCGCGCGTGTTGCACGATAGTCGGCGACCAAAAGGTTATTTCAATACAATTTAAAGGAAACGAACCAAATTTATTATTTGATTAAGAAATATTTAAAACATGAAACGATCTGGCGGCAAAATGTGCTCTTAAAGCAAAAAGTTATGCTCATTTTTCCGAGGTAATCGACCGAGCAGAGTCGGCGAGCGAGCCCGACGAGAGACGAACAGACAGACGTCAAGACCAAAAATCCTGCCTCAGTGTGTATCCTGCCATTACACTATATATATACCGTAAATGCTCGCTACGCTGAGCCGGCCTTCGGCCGACTCACTACGCGAGCTAATATGATGAGAAAGCAAAGCTTTAAATGCTCGCGCAGCTCGATGATATTTCTGCATTCCCCTTCAAATGCAGTTACAAAGTGTTTGTTATTGTTATCCGTGACGTCATTCTTTACTTGAACTTCGCTGAAACGTATTGGAAGCCCCTTCGCATATGCGCTTCATATTTGTGCAATAACCACACACAGTATGCGTAGCGATTGACCGAAAATATGGCATAAAAATTACTACGACTTCAACCTGTTGCAACATCGTCATTTCACGACAGATTTCCTCTAGAATTAAGAGACATGTAGAATTATTTGTGGCGGTTATAGCGATTTAAACTGCATTGAAATCGATTCACGGAAAGTTGAGTAAAGTCATTTTTACCGTGAACATCGAAGTTACGACTTTGGAATGCGCGGAATTCCATCGTAACATGACGTCATTTCAAGACGTCAGCATTTGTCGCACGTGAGCATGTATGTTTCAGTTGTTGCATAGTTCGTCGTGTGTTGCACGATAGTCGGCGACCAAAACGCTATTTTGACACAATTTAAAGGAAACAATCCAAATTTATTATTTGATTAAGAAATATTTAAAACATGAAACGATCTGGCGGCAAAATGTGCTCTTAAAGCAAAAAGTTATGCTTATTTTTCCGAGGTAATCGAGCGAACAGGGTCGAGCGAGCGAGCCCGACGAGAGACGAACAGACAGACGTCAACACCAAAAAACCTGCCTCAGTGTGTATCCTGCCATTACACTATATATATACCGTAAATGCTCGCTACGCTGAGCCGGCCTTCGGCCGACTCACTACGCGAGCTATTAGGATCCCAATAAAGGATTGTATTGGCCTCCTAATATTGACAATTCTTTAAACTAATGTAAGAAGCATAATTCAGTCCAGTACAGCAAAAATATTGACCAATTAGCTGCTAGAATCAGAGCTATAAGCCTCTGTTTTCTAAGCTGTCTAGACCTAATTGTATTTGGTACAAATGATAGCAGAAAAGCACGTTTCCAATTAATCCAACAGCCGCCCAAACCTAATATGATGAGAAAGCAAAGCTTTAAATGCTCGCGCAGCTCGATGATATTTCTGCATTCCCCTTCAAATGCAGTTACAAAGTGTTTGTTATTGTTATCCGTGACGTCATTCTTTACTTGAACTTCGCTGAAACATATTGGAAGCCCCTTCATATGCGCTTCATATTTGTGCAATAACCACACACAGTATGCGTAGCGATTGACCGAAAATATGGCATGAAAATTACTACGACTTCAACCTGTTGCAACATCGTCATTTCACGACAGATTTCCTCTAGAATTAAGAGACATGTAGAATTATTTGTGGCGGTTGTAGCGATTTAAACTGCATTGAAATCGATTCACGGAAAGTTGAGTAAAGTCATTTTTACCGTGAACATCGAAGTTACGACTTTGGAATGCGCGGAATTCCATCGTAACATGACGTCATTTCAAGACGTCAGCATTTGTCGCACGTGAGCATGTATGTTTCATTTGTTGCATAGTTCGTCGTGTGTTGCACGATAGTCGGCGACCAAAACGCTATTTTGACACAATTTAAAGGAATCAATCCAAATTTATTATTTGACTAAGAAATATTTAAAACATGAAACGATCTGGCGGCAAAATGTGCTCTTAAAGCAAAAAGTTAGGCTCATTTCTCGCGAGGTTATCGAGCGAGCGAGATAAGAGACGAACAGACAGAAGTGTTGACGGAAGTGCGGACACCGTTTTCTAGGCCTCAGTATGTACTTCCATTGACAATGGCATTGTTGACATCCTATACCGTAAATGCTCGCTACGCTGAGCCGGCCTTCGGCCGACTCACTACGCGAGCTAATATGATGAGAAAGCAAAGCTTTAAATGCTCGCGCAGCTCGATGATATTTCTGCATTCCCCTTCAAATGCAGTTACAAAGTGTTTGTTATTGTTATCCGTGACGTCATTCTTTACTTGAACTTCGCTGAAACATATTGGAAGCCCCTTCATATGCGCTTCATAGTTGTGCAATAACCACACACAGTATGCGTAGCGATTGACCGAAAATATGGCATAAAAATTACTACGACTTCAACCTGTTGCAACATCGTCATTTCACGACAGATTTCCTCTAGAATTAAGAGACATGTAGAATTATTTGTGGCGGTTGTAGCGATTTAAACTGCATTGAAATCGATTCACGGAAAGACGAGTAAAGTCAGTTTTACCGTGAACATCGAAGTTACGACTTTGGAATGCGCGGAATTCCATCGTAACATGACGTCATTTCAAGACGTCAGCATTTGTCGCACGTGAGCATGTATGTTTCAGTTGTTGCATAGTTCGTCGTGTGTTGCACGATAGTCGGCGACCAAAACGCTATTTTGACACAATTTAAAGGAATCAATCCAAATTTATCATTTGACTTAGAAATATTTCAAACATGAAACGATCTGGCGGCAAAATGTGCTCTTTAAGCAAAAAGTTATGCTCATTTCTCGCGAGGTTATCGAGCGAGCGAGATAAGAGACGAACAGACAGAAGTGTTGACGGAAGTGCGGACACCGTTTTCTAGGCCTCAGTATGTACTTCCATTGACAATGGCATTGTTGACATCCTATACCGTAAATGCTCGCTACGCTGAGCCGGCCTTCGGCCGACTCACTACGCGAGCTAATATGATGAGAAAGCAAAGCTTTAAATGCTCGCGCAGCTCGATGATATTTCTGCATTCCCCTTCAAATGCAGTTACAAAGTGTTTGTTATTGTTATCCGTGACGTCATTCTTTACTTGAACTTCGCTGAAACATATTGGAAGCCCCTTCATATGCGCTTCATATTTGTGCAATAACCACACACAGTATGTGTAGCGATTGACCGAAAATATGGCATAAAAATTACTACGACTGCAACCTGTTGCAACATCGTCATTTCACGACGGATTTCCTCTAGAATTAAGAGACATGTAGAATTATTTGAGGCGGTTGTAGCGATTTAAACTGCATTGAAATCGATTCACGGAAAGTTGAGTAAAGTCATTTTTACCGTGAACATCGAAGTTACGACTTTGGAATGCGCGGAATTCCATCGTAACATGACGTCATTTCAAGACGTCAGCATTTGTCGCACGTGAGCATGTATGTTTCAGTTGTTGCATAGTTCGTCGTGTGTTGCACGATAGTCGGCGACCAAAACGCTATTTTGACACAATTTAAAGGAATCAATCCAAATTTATTATTTGACTAAGAAATATTTAAAACATGAAACGATCTGGCGGCAAAATGTGCTCTTAAAGCAAAAAGTTATGCTCATTTCTCGCGAGGTTATCGAGCGAGCGAGATAAGAGACGAACAGACAGAAGTGTTGACGGAAGTGCGGACACCGTTTTCTAGGCCTCAGTATGTACTTCCATTGACAATGGCATTGTTGACATCCTATACCGTAAATGCTCGCTACGCTGAGCCGGCCTTCGGCCGACTCACCACGCGAGCTAATATGACGAGAAAGCAAAGCTTTAAATGCTCGCGCAGCTCGATGACATTTCTGCATTCCCCTTCAAATGCTGTCACATCGTGTTTGTTATTGTGATCCGTGACGTCATTCTTTACTTGAACTTCGCTGAAACATATTGGAAGCCCCTTAATATGAGCTTCATATATGTGCAATAACCACACACAGTATGCGTAGCGATCGATTGACCGAAAATATGGCATAAAAATTACTACGACTTCAACCTGTTGCGAAATCGTCATTTTACGACAGATTTCCTCTAGAATTAAGAGACATGTAGAATTATTTGTGGCGGTTGTAGCGATTTAAACTGCATTGAAATCGATTCACGGAAAGACGAGTAAAGTCAGTTTTACCGTGAACATCGAAGTTACGACTTTGGAATGCGCGGAATTCCATCGTAACATGACGTCATTTCAAGACGTCAGCATTTGTCGCACGTGAGCATGTATGTTTCAGTTGTTGCATAGTTCGGCGTGTGTTGCACGATAGTCGGCGACCAAAACGCTATTTTGACACAATTTAAAGGAAACAATCCAAATTTATTATTTGATTAAGAAATATTTAAAACATGAAACGATCTGGCGGCAAAATGTGCTCTTAAAGCAAAAAGTTATGCTCATTTCTCGCGAGGTTATCGAGCAAGCGAGATAAGAGACGAACAGACAGAAGTGTTGACGGAAGTGCGGACACCGTTTTCTAGGCCTCAGTATGTACTTCCATTGACAATGGCATTGTTGACATCCTATACCGTAAATGCTCGCTACGCTGAGCCGGCCTACGGCCGACTCACCACGCGAGCTATTATTTATTTATGTTGTATCTAAAGTGACCCAATAGGTCTGTGACTGTAAATGTAGTATTTTTTTTCAAAAATCCAATATACGAAGAAAA
Source organism: Maea johnstoni (assembly GCA_963942565.1). Classification (NCBI taxonomy): domain Eukaryota; kingdom Metazoa; phylum Annelida; class Polychaeta; order Spionida; family Magelonidae; genus Maea; species Maea johnstoni. Next base: position 47,262,229 of record OZ012690.1, on the reverse strand, counting down.
AGTTATGAATTGCATGCAACCAACAACATTCTTTCAAACATTTAGCCAATATGCTTAATAGCGATTCAATGGTTAAAAAGCCTTACCGCACCCAAGCGATAATTAGAAAAGGAAAATTCTGAATGTTTAGTTTTTGTGCAGATAATTGCTATTTGTATAACTGAGTGTTTTCCTCTCAAGATGGTGCACCTAGGCAGCTTTGAATGTGTGTATATTAAACCATTAATGTTCACAATGATCAAAAGCAGCCTGGCAATTTAGAGGACATCTTGCAGGCAAAAGCAAATTTAGGAAATAACTGAAGGAGGACTGTTAGTCAGAACATTACCAACAACCTCCTTCAAATGTTTAGTAAGCGTATGCTTAATTTCCAAGTTTAGCTTAGTGTCAAAAGTATCAAAGATCCAGGTGAAAATTTGACAGTAAGTTAACGTGCGTGAACTTCTCATTTCAAAGCTGTTGGCGTACCTAATTCTTTCGGTAATGTCCGACTTTGTTTTATTTCGCGCATTTCCTCCGAGTGCGAATAGCGTAAAATTAAACCTGTTGCAGAAATAAGATAGTCAGTGAACAGGGAATAATCTTCGAGGATGATACAGTCAGAGGGTGGGAATCAGATCTAATTGGAATATACTCTCCAGGTTTACATTACTTTACACTATGTCAAACTGCAACCATTGGTCATACCATCTCGTCTTACATACCAAAGGAATATCGAGAAGTAACGTTAAGGCGAAGTTCAAAGCAGGTCCTATGGCGAGGGCTTTGTTCAACTAATAAGCTACTTGAAATCCATAGTGTGGCTTCTAACAGAATCATAGGAAGGTGGTCAGACTACTTGTAATCCTCTTTCGGGGGCTTAATGATGATCACAGACCGCTGACCCCGGTGGCGGGGGCGGTCAGCGGTGACCACATGCCGCCTTCACATACAGTCTTATAAGATGTATACTCCCAGCGGCAACCGGATAATGTTGAAGAGATCTTTCAAGGGAAGGCATAAATGGCAAAATATTTGAATAGGAAATGTTAATTAGAACACTATCAACAACTCCCCTTCAAATATCTTTTAAACTAGTTTTCAATACCGAAGTTCTTGTCAAAAGTGTTTTAATTTCAGACGACAATACCGGGGGAAGTTAAGCATAAGTGGGATTAAGTGGCCAATGATCCATACTAACACTGGCTTATACCCTAATTATAACTAATTGGTGGATTGATTTAATGACAGAACCATAATGATATCTATACATTAATTCATGCAATTGTATTTTAGAAACGTAGCAGTCACTATTTAGATAGGAAGATCCCATATCATGTATCAAATTAAGGGAAAATTACCACAACTCTTGGGAAGCAAGGCGTGCGTTTGTACTCCCTACTTTGACATTTAAAAATACTAAATCAAGCCAACAGCAGATTTGATTTCATTGTCACGATTGATTAATTGCTACGAATCGTGTTAGATATCTATAATTTCCTTTCGCTCTCATGAATTCATAGATGGCAGTGTTTTATCATTCACAGAGTCACTAATATTTCGAGCAAAACATGTTCGTTGCACGGCCCCTGGTGGGTATCCCATACCGAGAACGTTTCTAACTTATATGCCAATCATCTTAGTACGGGACAGAACGGCCTTGCTTCATTTTCTGATCACTTTCTAACGAAAGTTATTTGAAAGAGAAATGTTGCTCAGTGCAATGCAACGGCTCTCCAATGGCGCTAATATGGAGGAGGAATGTTTCATGAGTATTTTCCCAAAGAAACAACACTTCCTGTGACAAGCATCTCCTGGTGACATGCTATTATGTGAGGTGGGTGAACACTGTGGAATAAAATATGGTGATGAGTCACCGCTGAATAAAATAAGTTGATAGATCATCGCGTGATATAAAGGGACATTTTAGATCATTCTTTCCATAAAAGACACTTCAAGAGATGAAGAGAATTATTTAAAGATATGCATATTGGACAGAATGCAACTTGTTAATCTAAAAACTTCCTAACTCGATTTGTATCTCATGAAAAGGACATGGATGCTCAGAAATTGCACCCATGCCAGGAGGTGAAAAGGTCGGGTAATTGCTTAGCGACCATATTTTGATTGACAGATTCGGGAGGAAGTGACGTCATTCAAGATGTCGCCATGTAATAGGCCAGATATATCAATGGCACAACAAATAAGAAGACGGCGTGTATCCACACTGGTCGTTCTTGAGATATGACATGAGGTTTTATCTTTATTAGGAGAACACTTTTCATTACTGCGCACCTACTTCTCTTCGCGACAAGAAAAACCTCTCAGCTAACAATGCCTTTCTAGTCCAGGTCAAGACGAAAACCTCTTGCTCTTCTGAATTCTCAGTGAAATATGAAAAACACCAATATTTTCAAAACTATACACTAGTCAAAGCTATCAAAAAACGTTTTTAAGTCTGGAAAGTGTTTTTATTGACTAGCTTGTCCAGCCAGACGATGGGGATACATAGTAAAACTAGAAATGTTTGTCTGCATGTAAGTAGACCATATGTATAAATTCATGAGGAGAAAATACTCTATTTATAGAGAAAATATACTGTAATAAAATTGTGTTCTATTTCTGATTTGTCATCACATGCTAAACATCACAGGGGGGCCCGAATATATGATATGGTGGAGGACCTCAGATGGTGATCATGAATTGATGAAAGCGTGTGAATGTCTGACGAAGCTTATTACTCACTCTAGTCTACTGAAAACAGATGATGTGCGGCCAAAAGGTCAAACTTTTGCTGCAAGATTCTGTGACAGATGCCAACTTGCATCAATGGATGATGTCAGACACTTGGTTTTACAATGCCCCTTTATGCAAGATGCTAGAAATGCTATGTTTAGGGAACTGTCCGAAGTGGACAATGGTAGAGGTCAGGTAATATGTGCATCACCAGGGGATACACTATATTTGCTTTTGGGAAAGATAGCTGATGGTTTCTCAGTTGAAGAAATGGTACCCTTCTGGACCGTTGCTGCAAGGCATATTGCGACCATGTACTATGAGAAAATCAGGGAGGGTATTGGATAAATATCGGCATCCGCCCAATTAGCTCACACAGGAACAACCTTGGCTTACAATAGGACTTTGAGCATTGTATATACCCCCATAAGTGACTGACAATCCATTTTTAGTTTGTGTTAGTCCCGCCGCATTCTTTGAGAGGCAGACTTAATCTGGCTAGTTTCCAGGCTAAAATCGAAATATATATTTTGTGATAATTCGCGTTTCCGAGTTATGTTCTTTATGTTTATGCTAATTATGTTTTTGTTTATATTATGAAACCACGCTGTATTGTACCTTTTATGCCTCGGCATAGTCAATAGAAATACATACATACATACATAGAGAAAATATACTGTAATAAAATTGTGTCCTATTTCTGATTTGTCATTTCATCATATATTGGATGCCATAGACCTAGAAAAGTTGGTGACAGACCATTTGTTTCGACCCAATATTTCTCAATTAAATACTGATCCCTTAAAAAAATGTTTCACATTTTGATACACAAAGTATTCTTATTAGTTGCTCTAGCTGTGTTTATAACTAATTTAGCTGAATGATAGTATTGATAAGGATGTATTTTTACGCAGCTCTCCTAGCACTATGGTTTTGATAGTCTGTGTACTGTTCAAAATCCTATTCCTTTACGGTGGATATCATTGACTAGGCCCAGTAAGAAGTAAGCTTCAGATTCCTTACTGCTAAAGTGTCAGCATTCATTTCATTATTGGAACTATTGTTAAACCAGAGTGCAATACCTTTGATGTTTAACACCTATATGTTGAATGGCACTTGAAATGCTTCTTATAAATTGCAGTAAAAAGTATCTATTTTTGTAGACATTTCCTCTATGTGAACAGGCCTAAAACCAGTAGATTTTGTCTAATTCCCAAGATTTTGGTAAATTAGTCCATTTAGCATCACTTTTCATGAGGCTTTTGACACAAGTAGATTTTAAGAGTTTTGAGAACTCTAGTATGTTGCGAAGTTTGAGAGCACCTTCCTCAATTTCAGCCTCAATACGTTTTACTAAACAAAGGTGTCTTTCCTTGCCAAAAATAGATATATACGCATTCTTCTATCTCTTCTTTACTTTTGTCACTGGGGCATGGTAGAGCCACGAGAAGGTGGGTTATCTTTAACAAAGCTAGACTCTTAATAACAGTAACCGTTTCTTATGATGTTAAAGACCTAACGCCCTAAGTCCTTGTTATTTTAGTCAAACCATTGATTTTATTTTTATATAGGCTATCTTAAACCTATTCGACTATGCCTTTAGGAATAGCTGTATTACATCATGGGGTATAACATACACACACAAGGACACATAAACACATATACATACATTCATACATACATTCATACATACATACATACATACATACACACACATACTTACATACATACATACATTGTACATACATGTGTGTATATATGCATGTTGGTGTGTACGCATCCATGTTCCTACGTGCGCGTGTGTGTGTAAAGTGCAGGAGTAGAGTTTTGGTTCGGGGGAATAAGTTACGTCACACGCTCATATCACAATAATGCACTTACCACCTTAATTTCACACAGTAGTCATCCTCTGAAAATATGCAGCACATAAGTATTTCAGCTACAAATATCGTTGATATCTTAACGGGATTGTCCGCACTCCACAACTCAGTCAAGCATCCAATACAGTATGAATACATTCTTGACCAGAGGAACATTCTATATCTGTATAACCCTATATACACTATGTAAATGACACATGATTAGTCCTACATAAGTGAGATCAATCGCATCTCTGATTGGGGGTTCCCAAAAGAGACTATTATCATGCTTCTACATGTACATATAAATAGCAAATCAACTGGCTGCTTCTTCAAACACCTTGATGTATGTTGGAAATTCCCAAGAGTGGTCAGTTACGTATGTGAACGAGGTGGTACTGACCACTGGGGCATTATTCTCTATGTTATATATAGTAACTGGCGGGCGATGCCGTTGACCGAACAACGACTCTTTACGTACTAAAGCAGACCATTGGTTCTAGCAAGTATGGAATTTCGAATTTGGAATTTCGTTCATGCCACATTTATGCAAAATCGTGATTAGGTGAAAAATCATCATTTAACACTCAATTCACTGGTTACTCGTTTTTCGTCACTTTTGTTCCATATTACGACTACGTCGGGAATAGCCAGTCGTAACTTAAAGTGGAAACTGGAGTATCCGGCGTTTAAATCACCGACTAACCCAAAGTCACTGGCAACTTTCTCACATATCCTGGTCGGCATTCGAACCTGGACAATGGTGAGAGACAGTTAGGGAAGTAAAAGAAGTCCATCCCTAAGATATGTGTCTTTAAACAATATAATGAGAAAGGACCAAAATCGGTGAAATAGTCTCGAAAGTTTTTAAATTTGAAATATTTTAGATATGTTATTGTACATTTCCATCAGTTCGTTGGATGTATGTGCCTGAAGGAGATGCCAATTAGGAAAAGGCCACAATACAAAGGTTACAGGTAGAAATACGTGCTGTCATTATATTAATAAGATGAACAATATCATATCACTATCATATGATCATAATCATAATCATGATAATATCTCTCATAAGGCACTGTGAGGCTGTGGAACAATTGCTAGAATGCGTTATTTTTTCCTTGGGCAATCTGATTTGTTCTAACTACCACAAAGTTAGCAAGCTTTGAGGGCGATCATTATAAATCAGTTTCCTGGAAAGGACTTCCAAGATCCTACACTGTTATACCTTCTAGTATAAAATTGCTTTTGGCCAATCTTTCAAACGTAATGAAAGACTCTTTGAAGAGCAATTCTACACGTTTCCTGGTCAGCAAATTGTAGATTAAGGTGTTTGGAAATGTCTATATGCTTACATCAGGCATGATAGGAAAATTGGCTGAATGCCCGTAACAGCCATTCAAACGTCATGCACAGGTAACATACCAAAGGTCAAAAGCTTGCTTTGTTGGCATCGTGCCAAGGTGGTACACAATGCAAAACGTGCTGCCATAGTAAGCTGGTATTGCAGTATTTTTCTGCGCTTGGTATCAATCAGGAACTCTCTTATTAAGATTTTGAATTCAATAGATATACTTATATTTTGCCAGCACCATAGATTACTTTTAGGTATACTGTTCCGTCTGTCCGAGATTGCACATGTAAATCGTATACTAGTATTAGCACGTTCATTTACATCTTGATATCAAAGTACATTACCCGAATAAATGTATATATATATATATATATATATATACATATATATATATATATATATATATATATATATATATATATATATATATATATATATATATATATATATATATATATATATATATATATATATATATATATATATATATATATATATATATATAATATATATATATATATATATATATATATATATATATATATATATATATATATATATATATATATATATACATGTATACTAGTATATATATATATATATATATATATATATATATATATATATATATATATATATATATATATATATATATATATATATATATATATATATATATATATATATATATATATATGCAAATTTCAGGCATATCAACGGGTTTTAGCCATTTTAAACAACAGCGATTTCATGTTTGGCAAGTAGTTATCAAATACAATTTTGACCAAAGACGCAGACAAATCAGCAACACACATATAAGCATTTGACCTGTTATCTGTATGCAGCATACTAAGAACTGAACTGTGTAAGTCATATAATTACAATATTTCTATATAGCAGGGATTTAATTGAGCTATGCATAACTCAATTACCGATTTACAAGATTCAATTAGCCAATGACCTTGACCGCGTAGCTCGGGCAAAAGTCCAGCCATTTCAACTGATGACGAGGTCCATTCCCCGATTGAAAAGGCGTTGACTGGGGCAGCTATAAAGTGTGTGTATGCCTTCTTTAAGCTACGCTAAAGAGATTGGCTAGGCCTAGGGGCCGAACCTGACCGGCCCCACGTATATGCAATAAAAGGTTCATGAAGGGGCTAATGGGTATAAAACTGTAATATCCTTATAAGATATGAAATAATCTATAAATTGATGTAATCTAGCTTTACTGTTCTTTGGGTGATTGCAGGGGCAGCACTCGATAGCGCGTCACGGCGATGGCACTCGATGCCCTGGCCGTATAACATGGTTACCGGGCCGAATTGGTGTACGTGTTGTTAGATGCTACAGGTATCACATACTGTATAGTATATTATAGGATTAAAAGGAATTTAGGAGATAATTGCTCTCTGTAGTACCGTGCTATGGATAGATAATGCATTATCTCCCTATGAATACTAATTGCAATTATCTAACTCACTTAGATGCACTTTTAAAACACGAGAAAAGTCGTAAAGTGCTTTACCTTGCTTGTGTAGCTACCCCACTTCAGCTTTTGTTTCTTACCTTTGGGTATACATTCAGGTATTGAACACTAACATGTACGGTCCTATAAACTACTGTTCATCTTGCAACATGTCGACTGGTGCAGGAATCAATTATCTGCACTGTTTATGTGTGCTGGTATGAGCAGTCAAGTGCCCGCATTGTGTAAGAATCGTAGTACCTTCTTTTGCTACTATTTCATTCGCATGGGTGTTGTCTTTTCATTGTGTAGCATGGAATGTTGTAACTAGGTTTGTATTGTTTATTTGCAATTAAATCATAATTGATGTGGTTCCGTTGTGGCTTCTGATTTTTTCTTGTAGAAACCACCCAGCATGGCCAATAGAGGGGATATGTTTATAAACGCTCAGTACGTATCCTTTTGATTTTTTGTATATTCATTCTTTGTTTTTGTGTTTGTGTTTGTTGTCATCATGATATAACTTAGCGTTTTACAACCTATTTCTTGTGAGATTGTGAAATGTATTGGAACTTAGGCTTTACCATGCACTTGCTTTTTCGCTGTCATTTGGGTATGTATGAAATAATCAACTCTCGGGTTTACATGTAGTGATATCGTTAAGTCCAACTAATTAAGTGAGCTTTCTGGGTAATTTGTCTTATTGTATACCCTCGTAATCATATTCCTCGTAATCAGATCAACTGCAGCTGTTAAGCCATTTAGGCATTCACTCATCAGAATCACGGACGAAGCATTACAATACACGATGAATAGCTGTTCCAAGCAGGAAAGATTTGTGACACCTTTCTCTACATTGAATGCAACAAGGCATGATCACTTAAGTTTGGGTTTCCAATGTCAACGGATGATCGTGTGGTAATCAGGTGCATCTCTTGCTACGAGTGCTGGGAAGGAGAGTTTGTATCAATACTAGTATATCTCAATGCTGACCGAGTCCCAGTTTAAACACGACTTTCGTTCGTCTGTATTGATCTTTCATTGGAAATTACATTATTGAAAATCATTTTGCATATTCTTTGTCGTGAATATCTAAGCTATAATTTATAGGAAGTGGATTTTCTTTCGCTCTAGTTATCATTATATCGTGACTTATTGCATTTCTGGGAATTTCTATGGCCAGTGTATTCTGAATCTATGATACGCTTGATCATGACTTAATAATGATACATTCTGCAATAAATTATGTTAAGGACAGTTGTTAAATGAGTTCTATTGGACAGGGCTGCCCTGTGAGCTATGGGTAAAACGAGAAGGAATTTAATGCGCGTTGATCTCTGACACTGCCATTTTAACCTTGCAGGAATGTTCCTTGGATTGACCCATGCGTCTAAAAAGGGTGTACCTCTGAACTCTTTGAAATGACCATTATCTTGCCATCTAACCTCTACGCGAAATACTAACGAAAGCTAAGGATATAATTTGACGTAAACATTACGCCATAACTCTTCTGAACTTTACCATAAGTGTAGGAGACATGGTCACTCACACTTATGACGTGGGATTGCGAATTAAGGCTGACGTCATGCTTTCCACTGTGTTTAGGACTATCATATGCTAGATCTGCCTTGGACTAACACATAAGAATGACGTCAAACGTCACGCCTACTTGCTGACAACTATCACTTGCTTCTATTAAAGTGTTACTACTCACACGTACGACGTGCGGTGACGTTAAACGTTACACCTAATTTCTGACAACTGTTACGGGTCTCCATTAAAGTGTTACTAGCACGTACGTGGCGAGGTGACAACATGTTTGAATGTGTCTTTATATCGGGGCGGTTCTGAGCGCTACATGTACATTTCCTTTACCTTTTCCATCCAGCGGATGACAATAATGTCTTATTCTGAAACGGTCTCAAACCTAGTTACGAGATGACCTAACAACAGGAACCCTCTGTCAGGCAAGACCTGACTGAAGTTCCTCCATAGTGCAAAAGCATGAAGTTACCTATCAGTTCGACCACCTGCTCTGATTATAAATATAAGACCACCTCTTGGGTTATCGCACCAGCGGTTTGTCTGCCATTCTGCCTTGCTGGGCAAGTCTAGTCTTTAAGTTAGAAAAGCCAAAAGTACTCGGGTGTGAAGACGACGTTCACTATCATCTTTTACCATATGACCATGTCAGGCACATGCTATCAATATTGCGCGTTTATCGTATTCGAATGTAAATATCCAAACGAAACATATTATTTATCAAAAAAAAATATTATTTCCATCTCATCGCATCAAATGTTTGAGAAATACAGCATTATGATAACGTTTCTTCCATTTCACAAATCTTGCAAGTCTTGCAATGTAAATCAATTTTCCTTTGAGAAATCAAAACCATAATATTTATTGAAATAGACTTGTAAGTTCGGTCCAATGCCAGTTGAAACCGACCATAATGATTCTAACACTCTGGGCTACATTATAAACATTTCCTAGGTAGATAAATTACGATACCGCATACATAGTCTCAATTAGAACCGACAGTACCATTTAGTTTGAAGCGCAAAGCCAGTGGACGGAAGTGACTTAGAAGGATTCTGACAAGACAATTCGTACCAAGGGAAGGAAAGAGTAATTAGAATAAATCCAATTACTTTAAATGTCTTGAAACATATTGAATTGCGGCTTAAGCTCCTTTATTGGGCTAAGCACCAGCATGAGTGATATTGTAAAGGTTTTTGGTACAAAAAGAGGTAATGGTATATTTGGTACTAGAATTTAAAGGTGAACAAATATATTTATAAAGATGAACTAAAAACGAAAGAGCTTTAATGAGACACATTAATGAGATTATGTATCACAATTATATGGAGAAAAAATCTATCTTTTTCATGAAACACAAAACGTTATATTGTAAAATATGCCCTGGTCGCTGAAAAAGCAGAATCTACCATGAGAGGGTGATGAAACGTGTGCACGAACTCCAACATTTCTTCCAGAAGTTCACTAAAGACCGCATGAAGAGTTTCCTCTATGCAGAGTAAGGTTCTTACCTGCCCGCATGATGCCTCAAGTGACGGAAAGTCCTCCCAAGTTTCTCTAGTAATCCCGCGATGGGATGAGGTATTTATACTTCGCTATCCAAACACCTAGGGTTCACCGCCGGCTTCATTTTCCCCGTGCACAGAGATAGCGCGAGATTTGATAAGAACTAATTTCCTCCTGGACCTCACAATCCCGCTCCCATCCTGTGGCGTGGCTAGAATAGGTAAGTCCCGTCCTCGACTCCTCCTCGTGGTTCCTGCTCCTCCTGCTCAGTGTGGCCGTGTAGTAGTAGTGGCAGCAGCAGCGGCAGTGGTGGCAGCTACTGGTCTTCCCGCCGTTCCCGTTACACACCCCCCACACAGCCAACACCCACGTGGAAGGTTAACCCATTCACGTCATACGCTTACACGTGGTTCCCGTTACACACCCCCCACATAGCCAACACCCACGTGGACGGTTAACCCATTCACGTCATACGCTTACACGTGGTTCCCGTTACACACCCCCCACACAGCCAACACCCACGTGGAAGGTTAACCCATTCACGTCCTTATCCTACACGTTGTCCGACACATATCACTTTCTCTTGAAAATTGAGCAATATTTCGGAAACTATTTGACTGAAATTAGCGGTGGAGTGTGACAAACCCTCTTCAAATGGTCCATATAGATTCATTTGAAGAGTTATGTTGAAAGTCGGTAGACTCTGCGTGCAATACTGGTGCAAATAGTTAATCCCATTCATGCCACGATGGTATTCGCTTTGTGCCACCTGTATGCGAGGTGTGCCATTTTACGAGTGTTGCCTTAGAGGTAGGCTAAGTACCTCAGTAACAATGGGACAGTCACACACACACTCATATATATATATATATATATATATATATATATATATATATATATATATATATATATATATATATATATATATATATATATATATATATATATATATATATATATATATAAATATATATATATATATATATATATATATATATATATATATATATATATATATATATATATATATATATATATATATATATTTATATATATATATATATATACTTTATCAGTTATGGAAAATAATAGGTGTTACATGATGAGATTGGATTCTGCAATTTGATGACAGAAACTCCAGAAGAGCAAAAATCAGAGCAATAACTTCAATTGTCAAAATTGCTTATCGTATAAAAAATCGATAGATATTTTTAGGATTTACCTGCCGACCTTAATAATATTTCCTAAATGGGGAATCGTTATGCAAGACATTACGAAATTATGTTCGTCAACATTGCGTGCTAACCGAGTTATCCTAGAAAAATCCTTCTCCGACATAATTAGTCTAACAACCTATTATGGAGGCCACCAAATACGGTGGTCAAATGCGCGCATTGGAACCATCACACGCTGGGGAACATAGGGCTCTGTGGGCCAAGGGTAACGGCAACATAATGAGCGGTATTCACTGTAAATTGGGAACATTCATGACGAGCACATGTTTTCATAATATTCAGGGTTCAAATCTGCATAGCGCTCAACTTTGACTTAAGCAATCATGGCGTGATGCCATTCATGTAACTACGATCATCTGAAATGTATGTCTCTTTCCCCGTCTCCATTGTGAGCTATGTGAGCATCCAGTGCAAACCCGTGTAACAGAGTTGACCATCTTTCAAATAGGATAATCTTAACATAGAAATGAGAATAGGCATCGCGTGATACAACAGGAACAACAACTTGAACATTTTGCTTCACAGTGTAGACATGTCGAGACACATTTAAAGCTACCAGGTAACGCTGATAATATACGGGTTGCCTAGGAAACCCCACTAGTCCTAAAGCCGTGGATGCTTTCCCATACCCACCTAGGGATGCCTAGGAAAACCCACTAGTCCTAAAGCTGTGGATGCTTTCTCATACCCACCTAGGGATGCCTAGGAAACCCCACTAGTCCTAAAACAGTGGATGCTTTCCCATACCCACCTAGGGATGCCTGGGAAAACCCACTAATCCTAAAGCAGTGGTTGCTTTCCCATACCCACCTAGGGGTGCCTGGGAAAACCCACTAGTCCTAAAGCAATGGATGCTTTCCCATACCCACCTAGGGATGCCTGGGAAACCCCACTAGTCCTAAAGCAGTGGATGCTTTCCCATACCCACCTAGGGGTGCCTGGGAAAACCCACTAGTCCTAAAGCAGTGGATGCTTTCCCATACCCACCTAGGGATGCCTGGGAAAACCCACTAGTCCTAAAGCAATGGATGCTTTCCCATACCCACCTAGGGGTGCCTGGGAAAACCCACTAATCCTAAAGCAGTGGTTGCTTTCCCATACCCACCTAGGGGTGCCTGGGAAAACCCACTAGTCCTAAAGCAATGGATGCTTTCCCATACCCACCCAGGGATGCCTGGGAAACCCCACTAGTCCTAAAGCAGTGGATGCTTTCCCATACCCACCTAGGGGTGCCTGGGAAAACCCACTAGTCCTAAAGCAGTGGATGCTTTCCCATACCAACCTAGGGGTGCCTGGGAAAACCCACTAGTCCTAAAGCAGTGGATGCTTTCCCATACCCACCTAGGGATGCCTGGGAAAACCCACTAGTCCTAAATCAGTGGATGCTTTCTCATACCCACCTAGGGATGCCTGGGAAAACCCACTAGTCCTAAAGCAGTGGATGCTTTCCCATACCCACCTAGGGATGCCTGGGAAAACCCACTAGTCCTAAAGCAGTGGATGCTTTCTCATACCCACCTAGGGGTGCCTGGGAAAACCCATTAATCCTAAAGCAGTGGATGCTTTCCCATACCCACCTAGGGATGCCTGGGAAACCCACTAATCCTAAAGCAGTGGATGCTTTCTCATACCCACCTAGGGATGCCTGGGAAAACCCACTAATCCTAAAGCAGTGGATGCTTTCCCATACCCACCTAGGGATGCCTGGGAAAACCCACTAGTCCTAAAGCAGTGGATGCTTTCTCATACCCACCTAGGGGTGCCTGGGAAAACCCACTTATCCTAAAGCAGTGGTTGCTTTCCCATACCCACCTAGGGGTGCCTGGGAAAACCCACTAATCCTGAAGCAGTGGATGCTTTCCCATACCAACCTAGGGGTGCCTGGGAAAACCCACTAATCCTAAAGCAGTGGTTGCTTTCCCATACCCACCTAGGGGTGCCTGGGAAAACCCACTAATCATAAAGCAGTGGATGCTTTCCCATACCAACCTAGGGGTGTCTGGGAAAACCCACTAATCCTAAAGCAGTGGTTGCTTTCCCATACCAACCTAGGGGTGCCTGGGAAAACCCACTAATCCTAAAGCAGTGGTTGCTTTCCCATACCCACCTAGGGGTGCCTGGGAAAACCCACTAATCCTGAAGCAGTGGATGCTTTCCCATACCAACCTAGGGGTGCCTGGGAAAACCCACTAATCCTAAAGCAGTGGTTGCTTTCCCATACCCACCTAGGGGTGCCTGGGAAAACCCACTAATCCTAAAGCAGTGGATGCTTTCCCATACCAACCTAGGGGTGCCTGGGAAAACCCACTAATCCTGAAGCAGTGGATGCTTTCTCATACCCACCTAGGGGTGCCTGAAAAACCCATTAATCCTAAAGCAGTGGTTGCTTTCCCATGCCCACCTAGGGGTGCCTGAAAAACCCATTAATCCTAAAGCAGTGGATGCTTTCCCATACCCACCTAGGGATGCCTGAAAAACCCATTAATCGTAAAGCAGTGGATGCTTTCCCATACCCACCTAGGGGTGCCTGAAAAACCCACTAATCCTAAAGCAGTGGATGCTTTCCCATACCCACCTAGGGGTGCCTGGGAAGACCCATTAATCCTAAAGCAGTGGATGCTTTCTCATACCCACCTAGGGGTGCCTGGGAAAACCCACTAATCCTAAAGCAGTGGTTGCTTTCCCATGCCCACCTAGGGGTGCCTGAAAAACCCATTAATCCTAAAGCAGTGGATGCTTTCCCATACCTACCTAGGGGTGCCTGGGAAAACCCACTAATCCTGAAGCAGGGGTGGGTGGCCGAGGAAAACACTAATTCCAAAGCAATGGATGCTTTCCCGTATTCACTTAGGGATGCCCAGGGAAACTCACTAATCCGAAATCAGTGGATGTTCGCCTTGCGGTGTCCAGCGAAAACCCACTAGTTCTTAATCAGTGTGTGTTTTCTGATATGTGCCTAGCGGGAGGCCTATCCCAGGTTCATATAGTACATATATTCCTCACTTCCAGAAAGCCAGAATTCTTAGGCACTATCTTTATATGCTGGAGAATACAAATATCCTTAAATGGATATAACTTCTTTTATGTCAGCGTTTACTTTGCGTTTGGTGCTGAATTAGCCTGAAAGAGATTCCTGCATTACCCGCTTATTCTGTTTCAAAGCTTTTTGGTCTCTCACGCACTTGACGTTCCTTCTTAAAGTACTTAAGTGGAAGGCGAAACGCTACTTAACACCACTTTGTACAAGAGATGTGTTTGCTCTAAAGGATTACCCTCCTACCAAAAATCAATGATTATGTGTTATATATGTCACGTGACTTGGAGAGGTGTATGGAAGGGCGTTTTACTTGAAATAATTGCATTTCCGTTGAGTTCAACTGCTCGTGAAAGATGTATCCGGGTTTATTCACTTCCCTTTGCATTTGATATAGTCTGTTTCACGATTCGAAGAGAATGTAACACGTCTCCTCTTCAGCACATAACACGACATTTAAGTTGTAGATAAACCTCAAGCAAGATGTGGTGTGTGTCATATACGTGTGCTCGTGTATATCACAGTCTACTGGTATCTATCACTTGTTCTTATATATATTCCACAAATTGGTAACTCTACCACTACGCGTCTATCTATACGTTGTGCTAAAGACAACCGTGGTATATATATATATATATATATATATATATATATATATATATATATATATATATATATATATATATATATATATATATATATATAGTAGTATTCTCTAGAATATTCCTATCTGTATTATTCTTTATTGTAGATTATTCTATCATCATGTTTTGCCTTTTTGAATTGAATCATGAGCAGTTTGAATTAACCGTTGTAATCCTGGAGAGGGATTCGCCATGACCTGGCGGTTACGATGCCTGGCTCCCAAGCGTGGGCCAGCAGATTGGAACCTCCGCTGGATCAACAAGCGGGTTGGCCTGGTCACTATATAAAGGTGCGGCGTTGTGGAGGGCTCTCTATGGTCCCCCTGCAATTGAAAGACACCTTGGAATCATTCATGAAGAGAAGGGGATTTCTTCTCGGTTCCGGGCTTCTATCTCGTTTCGTTGCGATATTACCTTTAGAAGCTGTTGGAAGCGACGTTAAACCTCATGTCTTTCTTCCTTCCGTGTAATCCTACAGTACAAGGAACACAACAGGCTTACCTCAAAGCACTGGCAACTTGCTTAGATGCCTCACGCGGGATTCAAAGCCAGCAACGTGTGCGGAACTGCAATACGGCGACCAATCCACTATACTACATGGGTACAACAGGCAGATAGATGTGCCTTTAGCAGAAGCAGATATCCTATCAGATAATGCGGGTGTGAGAACTATTACTGTATAATTACAATAATGAAGGCACGGTATTGGTCTCGCAGGAATATGTCATGGTCTGATATGCCACTGTTAGTTCCAGTATATCATCCCACGTGTTCAATCCAATTAGCAGCTAACCCGCAAATGTTAGAAATGCGGATGGAATCTAACCATTTCACCGGCATAGTATATTATAGTCGTAAGCATTTCAATGACTAAACCTCATTTTTCGAACACGTTCCAGTTTTGCCATAACGTATTTGAAATCTCCTTTCACCCAATCTGCTGTAATGATGCGCTTTAAAGAGTCTGATAGCAGTGTGCATGTGAGTTTATCACCTTTTTCGTATTTTCCTAACTAATGTATTCTTATATTGAGTTGCCTGGTATTAGTTCAAATATCTTCACCTACCATTCTGCTGTAAATGATTTTGGGTAGAATAGAAAACAGGGCGAGCATATTTGAGAATGCGTGTCTTGAACAACACGAGGAGATTGTGATCATGAAGGTCCTCAGTTTGGGGGGGGGGGGGGCGGGGGGGTGGGGGGGCATTTGAATCTCGTCCAGGTTGTGAACACATCAACTGATTCAGTGCACCTGATACATATCTGACAAAGAGGTATGTGAGATGTATGTCACGCCTTTTGTGTAACTGTCTTCTCAGAGGTAATCTTTCTCACTGGTGTTTGCCTAAAACTTCTAATCATAGTTTGACCCTAGTATCAATTAAACAAAAGGCATCTTTGTCCTTAGTGTCTGCCAGAAGTTGCCGCCATCATTAAAACTATCAAACACGCCTTGTTGAGCAAAGCCTTCTCTGAACTACGTGATGGGGGAAAGAGAATTAGAAGATCTTTCAGACTCCTCTACTAAGTCATTCCATTATGGTCATTTCAGTACCGTATGTGTGACATGGCATCGATCACGATGTCAGTCTCGGAGGAAATGTGCGCAGAGTGACGACCCAACAAAGACCCCCTGACAAGATGGTGATTTAACTACTTACAAATAGCGGATTTACTGCCGAGAAGGAGGAGGCAAACTGTCGATTGTGGGACAATCAACCGAGCGGTGTATGTAGATAGTTTGATCGAGTGTATGTATACGATGGAAATACAAGACTTAAGATATCTTCTACACAACTCTGAATTCTGATATTTAGTTTCTTCTTCTTTTCTGAGGTACCTGTACACACACACACACACACACACACACACATACACAAAGGGCACTCAGGAACACGAAATATATTTACACACACACACACACACACACATATATATATATATATATATATATATATATATATATATATATATATATATATATATATATATATATATATATATATATGTATGTGTGTGTGTGTGTGTGTGTGTGTGTGTGTGTGTGTGTGCGAACATATTTCGTGTTCCTGAGTGCCCTTTGTGTAGACACACAGCTGAGGAAATTGAACATGCTTTCAGTGATAGTCACATGATTGGTTCACGATGGAGTTGAGTGGTAGGTTGGTGGATGATAAGATAACAAGCGGAAAAGGTGTGATAATCAGACCCAACGAAAATACTAGGCAACACCCACGAAAAGCCACACTTTATATTTTAATATGTTTCACTTTTTTTACATAAATAGACAAACAGTAAAAGTTACCACTCTGCAGGAAATGGAATATGATATGTATGGGGCGCCGTTTGTAACATCACGAATTCTGTTGACAGAATATAATTCTGTCCAACAGAATACGAATTCTGTTCGACAGAATTCGTGATGTTACAAACAGCGCCCCATAGATATGATCTCCCAGATGTGCTGTGAGCAATAGAATACAGAGCAGCCTTTTGAAACAACCCTATTTTCTGTATGGCTGGCTTGTACAATAAATTTCTTTGCATAGGTAATCTAGGGAAATAAACTCAGATTGCATTCTGGTCTAAAGGCTGGAAAATGCTGATTCAGAAGTCAAAGCCAACATGAATAATTCGTCTATAGTTTGTTTATCCACTTATGCTGTAATTGGTATCAAATAAAAGCATGTTTTATCAAGAAATCTAAAACATGAGGTTCAAGCTTTACCACTTTCTAATGAAATTAAACCCATTAACCACCATGCAAGGCATCGGAATATCAAAGATAAGACATTCAACTATCATGTTTCCTTTCTATTTGACTGTAATAGATATATCCATCATGCACGAGTAGGTTGAATAAAACAGTTTCTAACATATATCATTTGGCAGCATTGGTTTAGATGCTTTTATGTGTACCTCGCTCCATAAAAACTGAACCAGTTTACCTGAGCTTGGAGCCCTCCCCTGAATTGCTTCACCCCAGCCACTACTATAGGAATAGAAACAGCCCCTACTATAGGAATAGTAATATTCAGCAATATCTGTGTGCACGCAGTGGAATGGTGTCACACCTTCATTCCCCCATGAGTGAACGAGTCATTTTTGAAAGGTATAAACCAGAAATGTTTATTACTTTATCAGACTTTGTTATTAGGATGTTTATGTTTGACTGTAACCACAAAGTTCAAGAAAATCTTGAATGTTTTTTTCTTGTTTTGTGGGGAAACGCCCTGTTGATACATACAGGTAACTTACCATACACTTAAGATACTCTTTAATACTCTTAACAATGTATTGATAGATTGAATGTATTTATGCAAACAAGATGATATCTTGTCTCTAGAATCCAAGATGGCCACGCACCTACTACGGCTAGATAAGCACTATATGAGGCAATAGAGTAGACGGTGTCGTTTGCACAGTAGGCGAGCTGAAATATATGGTATACGTCGTATGTTATCAATGGTGGAATACACTTTAATTGCCACATAATGGCCTTACTATTACATGGGGAATACCAAAGTAAGGCATGTGTGTGCGTATTAAGGATTATACCCATCTAAAACCCGCGTGAGACAAATGTAAAGGAAGGGAGGTATAAGACATTTCCCCAAACGGTGATGTCTGATAATAATCATTATAATAAAAATCATATCCTACTTGAATTGCAATAATCATGAAACTTACACACATCGGCCAAATAGGTTGAAATGCAAGACTCATTCGGGCTTTTGTTGAGAACAAAGTAAATCGTGTAGTCCATGGTTTTATAATCGTTTAGGAAATAAGGTCACCAATCGATCTCCGGGGAAACCCTACAATTTGGACCATACTGACAAACGTTCCTATTTGATAAAGCAGACATGTCGTAGATAATATCGAGCTACTGTAACAGAATGTCTCCAATGGATTAACTAGTGCCACGAGCAGCATTACAGTGCCACAGTTTACAATGCACAGCACCTAAGATGTATTGTATACTGCCCTTTGTATCAATCAACAGCGAAGAAACGATTTCCTTTCGCCATCCATGGACTTCCGGGCACTCTTATATCTAAAGTTGCA
>OZ012690.1:47210309-47237809 GCA_963942565.1 Maea johnstoni | reverse complement strand
GCAGAATTCTCCTATGCTCACTGAGTAGTGTTGGTACTCCGTTTCACACTTTAACTCACTGAATTATATACAGCGGGATGTGGAGTGAGAGAAAGGGAACTAGGTAAACATAGATAGATCTTCCATATATCCTCTTTCAAACTTGTTTCTTCCTAGACAAAACTAAGCTATCATATCGATAATTTGAGCTTAATTCTAACATTGGAAATAGTATTCTTTTTATATTTATATACTGACTAAGCGTGAGATTGGGATGCAACGAAAGTGCATTTACATGTAAATAAATTGTCCGTGACCACTAACTAATAAATAGGAGATGATTAAATCATGACAATGACTGACCTATGAAACCTTGGGAGGTTGAGCATTATGGGGATTTAATGACCGGTCATACTCTACATATTTTGTTTACTGATTAATGACAAATCTACGCAAGCAATAGCAATGGCTGGTGAGCTATAATCTAGATATTTCATCCAGTTGTCATAGAACACACCATACTATCTTATTCATTTTACTTTGCAATTTTCCAGAGTAGAAATTGAACTTAATCAATACCAAATCTAATAATCTTGACTTATCAGCCATTCTCCCTTAAGGGTCCACATAACGAGATTTGCGTGACCCTCGACCCCCTAGGGAAAAATACTGCATGAATACTGGCTTACTTGGTATCAGCCAGTAGCTAGGATCAATGTGCATCAGAGTCATGCATAACTTGTGTCCTAACTCTAGTAGAATTTTTTTTTCTGAGGCCGGAAGAGCAACAAGGCGAAACGAACTAACGTGTCCTCAGCTAAGGTTAAAATATGATTTTGTGTGAAAAGATTAAGAAACCGGATTGTTTTAGGAAAACCTCATCTATATTTATTGGAAATATTTTGAATTTTGATATTTCTGACACAAAAACAGAATATTTCATTTTGAAATATACTTTAGGTAGGTCTGTACACGTGTCTTCAATTTTTGTTTGTACATTTCGCATCAAGCTATTTTATGCGGGACATGTACCATATTAAATAGTATTCAATGATTTTTTGGTCTCTACATCTGCGGAAACATCTCAACTTTTCGATAAAATAACAAAAAGTCTGAGACCAAGTTTTAAGAAAGGCCCACAGACCTCGAAATGGGGTAAGGTTGGTGCGTATCGATAACAAGCGCAACTTACGATCGCATTATACCTCCCTATACATGTACTCGTGGAAGATCTTCTTTTTGCATCTAAAAGACCTTCAGGCACAGTACAAATAACGATTGTAACAAATCCAGAAAGAATTATTTCTAAGCCTGCAGGGAAGCATAAGTTCGAAAAACCGTCACGTACAAACGTTGTGTAAGTTTCTAGGCAATCCGACATTGCCATCTATCGACAAGCCTACAGACTAAAATAATGAGGTTATGGCCTCGTTTTCATTTCTGACGTCAAGAGGGGATGTTAGGCCATGCTGCCAGACTCGTCAGAATCAGCGGTGAGTGTTTTTTTCATAAAATTTTTCGATTTCTAATCATGGGATCTTTGAAAAATCGGTGTCATTTTAGGGGTAGGCTAGCATAGAAGCTCCGCTAACAGAAATTTTAAGATGTCTGTGCGTAATTTGCCGTAAGTTTAGACAACTTTGAAATGTTTTGCTCCTAAATGAATCAAAACAACATGGCGGGGGGGTATTTACATCTCGATTTGAGTTGAGGACATTTTCGTTACGTGTTGTTTCATTTGTGCGTTACGTTTTTGAGGACATGGCTTATTTTGACACTTTTCTTTACTTTTTCAGCCGGATAATGTATTCTACAGGGACAAAGCCCCTTCCCCTAAGCAATTCAGAGTGGCAACAGCGATTTAGGGCGAGGAAAATAGCTGAAATGGGTGGTGCCTTCTTGAAAAGAGAAAGTGAAAGGGTCAAAGCTTATCAGAAGAAGGTAGCAGACATGACCGACGAAGAGAAGGCAAATAGCAGGAGGTTTACCAATATCGGGGTCAGGAGACACCGTAAGAAGAAGCGGGAAGAGAAACTGGCTGCTGAGGCTGATGTGGAGGAAGATGAGGACTGGTCAACTGATGGATTTAACAGTGATGATGATGATGATGAGACGGATGATGGTGGTGACAGCAGTGATGGTGGTGATGGAGCGCAGGAACTCAGAGGTATGTATTTCAATATTCATTCATTTATTTATTCGTGCACTTAGATGTTCTCGCTGTGAATAATAAGGTAAGTGTTTTATATTCCTGTTTACCTGCTGATTTACTTCTGAATGTATGTACTGTTCTGAACTGGTGCTAATCATCTACTACATATACCTACCTGATATGTGTCTTGAATCTGCTTAGAAGTAGAAATGTTCTGAACTGATGCTAATATGTATTGATCTGTTAATTAATGATATTTGTCTTGAATCCCACTTGGAGTAATGTTCTGAACTGATGCTGATATTAATTGATCTGTTAATGATTACAATTGCAAATATTATAACCACATACCTACCTGATATTTGTCTAAGTTAAACTTTGAAACAGCTTTCGGGACACACTTTCTTCCTTTTATTCATACATTTGTTTATTTGTCTACTTTCAGGTACACTGATTGTGAAATTCCCCAGAAGGAGGAAAAGACAAGCTGCAGCTGAAGCCACTTCAAAGTCTCCTCGAAAGAAGAGAAAGAAACATGTCGCCGAAGTCGGTACTGGTCCAAAGTCTACTACTCAAAAGATGAAGAAGAAACGTGTCGCAAAGGCTGTTTCAAAATTGAACCGACAGGTTAGAAAGCATGAGGAACAGATTAAGAATATCAAAGCTCAGAAACAGAAATTCCAAAGGAGATGCAAGAAGCTGGAGGAACTGATGGAGAAGAAAGGATCAAGTGACATTACAAGTGCTTGTAGTAGTACTGTCACATCTCCAAGCCAGGGGACTACAGTACATGATAGGTGGTCTCCAGTGTTTCATCCAGTTCCAGTGGTAGTGCTAGAACCACTCGAAGCTATGCAAGCATAGCAAGGCATCACTGCTCAGACACCATGCAGCAAGACCAACCAGCTCATTCAAGACAGTGGCCTTACCCCAAGGAAAGTCCCAGCCGGCATCAAGAAGAAACTGATCTATGCGAATGTGGTGGAGGATGAACTACAAATTGCAGCAAAGAAAAGTGACCAACACAAGGAGGTTGTGGTATCACTTCTCAACGGCAAACAGCTCAAGAGATACAGAATGAAAAAGCATCTCAGCCAACAGTTGAATGTCTCAGAGAAGTTCCTTTACACAAGGAAGGACAAGTCTCCCAAGTGTCTCGAGAGAAGGCGGCTACTTGCCAGACAGAAAGAGCTCAAGAGACAGGTAAGGTCTTTCCTAGAGAGAGACGACAACTCTAGGATGAACCCTGGCAAGCAGGACTGCTTGACAGTTGATGGAGAGAAGGTCCAAACAAGGATCCTCAATGACTACCTATACATCTTATATGAGAAGTTCATTGCTGAAAATCCACAAGTGAAGAAGAGCAAGTCATCTTTCTACAAGCTGCGACCCAAGCACATCAGACATTCCAATTGCTTGAAGCCGAACAACTGCTTACAAGTGCTAGAAGAATGAACACTCCACCTTGCTTCTCAGATCCCTGAAGAAGGTACTCACAGAACCCCTCACTCCAAGTCCTGATGTCTTTGTGAAATCTTACTAGACGGAAGAGGCAGTTAAGGGGTTGGTGGATAAAGTCACAGCCACTGAAGTTACTGTCCAGCAGTGGCAGAAAGTTCTAGATGCGAGAGATGGCAAGCGCAAAGTCAAGATTGTCAGCACCGACATGCCACTGTCAGAATTCAAGGACAAGTTTGTCCAAGACTTTGACAAATTCACACTTCATTTTCAAAGTTAATTCAAATGTTCTGTTGGATGTTTAAATGTTAAGGTTTCATAACTTCTATGCATAATCATTGCATCTGTTCAAAGTATTAGGGATGCTGGTTTAAGGTGTAAACCATTTTTATATATTGTATAATTCTCAAAATGATTCACAAATGACATTGTGAAGATGTTTTATCTCCAATAACATTCCATCTATGTGATTTATTTAATGTGACAGTTGTGTTGAATTTTAGTTTGCAAGTATTAACTTACTTCCTTTAATGATGTTCAAAGGTCCAATCATTTTGGAGAAGATCTGCGCAACTTACATAACTTACTAAAACACTCCATTTTGAAGTTTAGTAGTAGTGTAAAAGTGCTGGGAAACTTGCAATATTTATTTTGTTTGTCTCATTCTGTTTTTATGAGTGGACTTTTAAGTATTTAAGGGTGCCATTGTGCTGTTATGTGGTCATAAATGTGATAATTCCATATCTGTGTCATGAAAAACCCAGATATTTTGTACTGATCAATGCTGTGCCAAAGCGATAATTTTGATGTGATTTCAATAGCACAATGTATAACTTTCCTATATATATGGTAAGAATGGACATTAGATGCTTACCTACCTAATTTCAAAGCTTCACACTGAGATACAACTTAAGGTAGCAGACCTGAAACCTACAAACTATTTTAGTCAAGACTTCAATGCAGGTCAGTGTGAAGAGATGTTGTCCAAACTAGCTTCATGCAGTTGGAAATTGTTTCCATCATTATGAAAAGGTCAAATAACTATGAGTAGTACAATATAATTCACCATTATAGCCTTTGAAAGGTGTTGCCAAGCGAGAAGATATACCTCATTTTAATTCATTTTATACTTTTATACTTTGAAGTGCCTTCTGGGTGAAATTTAACATACCAAAGTGGCTCAGCCTTGCCATCGATTGTTGGGATAGGTGCATGTGATATCTATGTATATTTTAATTTCGTATTTGACAGGTTTCTTCAATAAACCTTTTGATTTTTAGACTGTATTCATGTGTTTTCCATTTTACCATTTTCTGCAACCTACAAACGAAAAAAATCCTAGCCTCATCGCCAACTGCGATGAAGTCCAAATTAACAAATTAAGTTAATTAGGTGTCTTTCGGCCTATTAAGATGATTTCTGAACATAAATATTAATTTTGAAAAATTACAAATTTCTACATAAAAATATCGCAACTTACGAAACGTTTATCAATGCGCTATTACCAGCGATGCTTTCACCTATGCTCTACATCTTTTGGGCCAGTCCCAGAGCACTAATTTGTCATTTCCCTGAGATAGGTTAGACTATTTTTCAGAAAGATCTCTCACTTTTACAGCTAAAGTTAGACAATACTTTCAGGACTTCATTGCAGTTTTGAAACTGTACCTCACAAAACAGTGGCAAAATGATGAAAAAACAAGTGAAATATATGCAAAAGCTGTATTTATTTGAACCATCATACAGTTCACTTCATAAAAATAGCATACAATGGGGTATTAGCCTTTTCAATACATTATTACAAGCCTGAAATCAAATAAAGGTCATATTTTGAGTGGTCCTCTTAAATTTGGATAGCCTCAACTTCAAACTGCTGTAAAAAATTTGTCTGAAGACTTTGTAGGCAGATTTTTTGGGCTTTTGCCCTTGAGATATACTAGTTTCAGAAAAAATTAGTCTCAGAAAGATCTGTGACACAAACCCTCGTGACCAACTTCCAGCCCCAATGTGGACCCATAAGGGAGAATGGCTGTTATTGAACACTAAATTTTGCCCCTCATATTATAAATGACCAACGACCCAGCTGGAAACCCATGATGCCTTGCATCAACCATCGATACTTGTATCAATTGTTGGAAGGTTTTTGCATCTACCATGGCAGAAAGGTCCTCTTCTCAATTGAACAGTACTGGAACTATGTCTCACGCTTTACGTACTGCGTCATAGGCAGCGGGGTATGGCTGATTGCTGATTGGGCAATAATGATGGACGTTGATCTACAAACTCAGATTAAACAATGAACAGGATTCTAGAATCAGGGAATGTGTATATTTCTGGCCAACAGTTCGTGTTGAAGTACAAAAAGAAAGTGCTAAAAGAGTTTTGTGACGGAACTCCTCTCTGCAACCCCCTTTAGGCTTTACGCCTGTCGCGATAACCAACTTCAAGGTCCCTCATGACATACTCCTTCATCTAGACAAATCTCCTTTTTTTTTTAGCAATTAAGGGCAGTAGTTTTGGATATTGTACTCGTGATGTCTATTGCCTTGGCAAGGTGTTTGTATCCAACATTGCATAACTGTCTCCCGTGTTCTTAACATTCATAATCAATTGCAAATTCTCACCGGAAATTCTCAAAGAAATAAATCAATGTATATGCTCTAAGAGACAATGTAGTTGGTTCAAATCCATTGCACAACACGAGCTGTCTCATTTTGCCATACGGCCAGTCCTTAGTGTTTTAACCCTGTATGGTCGGAGCGGCAAAAAGCAGTCTGACAAACTTTGTGAAATCTTTTACACAAAAGCATAGTTGGGGAAATATATGAAGGATAGATTTTCCTCAGATAACTACCAAAAACTCTTCTTGAAATACATTGTGATATCATTCATAATTTCAAAGTTTTTACCAAATGTAAGACAGATCCAGGCGACGATTTCTATAGGAGCGCTTAAGCATAAATGGCTTAATGGAAAATACAATGTACAAACAATGTATCGGGTAACGAGGCCTTGTCCATCGTTATAATAATATATCCTTTGATATGTCTGCCAATCAGCGCCATGTCGGGCTGCCATGTGGTCTGGGTTTGACTTGGGTGATGACATCATCAAAGGGCATGGTTCACGCAGAGTTGAGGCAATTATTGTTGACGCTTTCATATCTGTTTCCCTGCCAGGATGGCTGGCATATTTGGTGCGTTGCACGTTGTACGTTGGTATAAATGCTGCCATCCATATGGTAATTATATGCAATCAATATGTGGCAAAGTCCTAAAAGGGAATAGGTCGAGCGGCAAACCAGAGTTGATTTTTACATGAAATGTTCTCTTAAGAAAAAATACATCTTGCCACCCGCTTCTCCCTACCCAGGACACTCCTCCGAATTCTGAAATGTCTTCTGGTTCCTCGCCCTTTTTGTTAGTGGAAGAGCCCTCATGAGCAATTACAACTTTCCAGTGTTGGTTTTATGTTGGCGGCCTTCCTTCCCAAAACCTCTCAGAAGCGGTTTTGTTTGTTTCGCAGCCTGCCCTGATGGCTGAGTGGTCAAAGGCATTGTTATTGACTGCTAGCTGTCTCTCATCACTACCTAACTTCAAATCGCCGCCGGGGGAATGTGAGAAAGTTGCCAGTGACTTGGGGATAGGCAGTGGTTTTCTCCACATTCTTTGGTTCCCTCCACCAGTTACAACTGGCTGGTAACGTCTCAAATGCAAAATGACACATTGGATGATGAATTGAGATTGCCAAGTCAGATGCCTGCCTGTTCGTATTATTCTCCTTTAAGAATGGATGGTATATCAGTCATGATATAGGGAGAGTGAAAAGTTTGGGTCCAGTTCAGCAGGGTTCCAAGTTAGAATGCAAGGACGAAGCAAGCATAGCATTATGATTGGAATGAACTGGGACTGTAAGGATAATGTAAGTGGGGCTTAAATGAGGTTTCTTTGCATAAATCATGTCCCTGAGTGTAACTATATATATATATATATATATATATATATATATATATATATATATATATATATATATTTATGTGTGTATATATATATATATATATATATATATATATATATATATATATAAATATATATATATATATATATATATATATATATATATATATATATATATATATATATATATATATATACATATGTTTCTATATCAAGAACAACAGTCAAGCAAGTATTTGGAATCAAACTTTTTTTATATTTTCAAAATATTTACAAATGTGCTAGAACTATTTGTTGATTTCAAATTGACTGCATCATGCAACACAAGGTTGTGATCTCCCTGAATTAAGCTTTACCTAGGATTGGCAGTGGTGTATTTATTGGCAAAGTAGCTGGAATTGTTTTCATGATAATAACAATGTCAGTCAATCAATAGTCTATCTAGTGACACAAACGCATCTCTAACCTTCAGAATCACACTGCATTCAAAGAAATTGTTTCATCTAAACCCTTCAAATGCTGAGGCTACTTTCGACCAAAGCAAAAGGATGCAAAAGATTTTTAGAAACCATCGGAACTCTGTCATGTTGGTATTCATTGGATAGTTCTCGCTGAGTACTCTCAGATGAGTGCCCATGTGCCATGGTTTCAATCATTTGTCAGTTTTTTTGCATCACTTTTTATTGGCCTAATTAACCACCAGCAGCATAAGAGTTAAAACTCAGTCAGTACCGTGCGTAAAATAAGAGTTCTTTTGAAGAGTAAACCCGTTCATGGTCAGATAATCGGGGCGCTCTCACAATTCTTCAGGAAAAATCTTGAAAATGCAAAACATGCTAAATATTGCACACGCACTGTTCACACAACTGTCATTAGACAGCGATCGGCATAACAACAGCATGCGCCAATCAGATACTGGAATGATATCATACAGAGTATTTGATTGGTGATTTCTATGTGATTTTTTAACGATACTCAAGTAACCCAGGTTCCTAATTACATGCAATGTACTATAACTCCATCAACCATTAACCACAGTGTGCAGAGTTGAAACCACCTCCTCCATTGAAATCTGATCACCGACTCCAATTTAAATTATATATTTAAATACGTTTTTCAGTAATGATTGAAGGAATTTGAGATAATGCATTCTAATATAAGATTTTATAAGTTTCTTGAAATATTTGGGAAACAAACAATTAACAGAGTAAAATAACAAAATGAAGTGTAATAAGGGAATGCAGATTTTATTCTAAGAAAATGTTTTCGAAATTAATTAATATTCCTTGACGTTACTGCTATTATCAAATGTCTGCATATTTTGATATTTTGATAATACAGTGTTCATATCAGATTCTGACAGTAAATACATAGGAATGCACCAGGAGAGTGACATAGTGAGTAGTTTTCAGGTCAAGAACACAACAATATAGTGGTTCAAGGTTAAATAAACAAAAAAAACATAAAATGGTACATAGCTTCCACACAAGTAAATATTCTTGCTGTCGGGCTTAACAAACATGTCATATCATTAAAACCACTCACTACAAACAGTTTCACACTTGTTAAATACTATGAGCTATTTATATCACACATGTCAGTTGATACACAAAGAGAATACTGGTCAACCAGAGTAAAATTGTACAGATACAGTGCGGACACTTAATTCCTGCGCTAAATGCGTGGGCAGTCTGGGCATAATACAGGAATGCATGCCCGATTGCCACCCAGTCACCTGGGCATGGAAGCAAGGATGACCTCACAACTGAATGTAGCTTTGATTTGCAAGCTTAACGTGGATAATTAATGCGCTTGGTTTATTATTTGGACATGTCATCCATGGGTATTTGTGCAACCAGACACTGGCAGACGTCCGTTAGACTGGTGCAGGAATTAAAGGTCTGTACTGCAGCACATGGCAGTGTTAACACTATAATCAAATACTACTAGTGAAATACTATTCTACAGGAATCTGAATATTTCTACCTCACCAGTGTTTGGCACTTGAGACTATTAAGTATTGCAGCCATAGACTTAACGGTATAATAAACCCCAAAAATATTATCAACCCTTAGGGAAGAGCTTGTTTCAATGGAACGCTTATTTGCTGCTGTAACCATTCTGGAATGGAAGATATTTACATTTGAACATGCAAAATTTAAGCGATCTGGGCTTGTGCTGGTGGTCTATGATAGAAGCCACGTTTGCAATTTATGGCCACTTCTTGTGACATCACACATGTAGTAGTGCTTAGCTCTCATTGGCCAGTTCAGTCTCAGATCAGATAAGGATGAAGGCATGGTTGTCCTGTACCAACTTCACAGCTGATAGTCCTACCTTCTACTCAGAACTCTAAATGGGGCCTTTATACAGTTGTGACATCATAAAAAGAAACAATATGGCACCCACATGACATGCTGTTTACAGTGGGCTTGAATTACTCAATAACCATTGAGAACTTCATTGCAAATGAAGGTTCATTTTAAACCTCGAAATAAGCTCTTCTATTAGGGTAGGTGAAAGAGAGATTACTATCCCTTTAACCTCGATATTTGAACTAACCTGTTGTAGTACCTCTCTATTTAAGACTATATACTCTTATTCCAAATATTCAATTACCAATGAGATTAATTGATTTACATCAATATGTTGCTAAGTGGAATTGAACAAATCTCGAAGTTGAATACCTACACAAATCACACATTATTCTGAGATCTAAGAAAATATATTTTCCTGTTATTAAAGTATACATAGGAACCAAGATAAGTTGAACAACTGTTTAAGCTGAACGCTTCTTGACCTTTAAGAGGTCACCCAGTGCATTTAATTGTAATGTCATATTTTTCTCCTTTCATCTGCTTTGGATGTGTTTTTATAGACATGAGGATAAGTAAATATTTCCTCACATACATGGTGTAGAATCAAATCAAATACTTTATTTTTCTGAAAAATGAATCAACAGTGAGGACCAGTGAAGGCAACCAACTTTGGTGACAATGACTGGCTATAATTAAACAATGAAATGCGTCCCTGAATAAAACATACAGCAAAATATTGAAAAATATAACTATCTAGGACCCCTTAAATACACCTTTTGAGGGTATGTCATTAAAGGGCAAATGCACCATCATGATGATTTAGGTTCAAAATGTGCCTATACGTGTCACCCTCAGCACTCCTCAGATATGGCTTATGAAAGTGAGTAAAAATCAGCATGAGTCTGGGCATAGAGGCTGACATTATCAGGGCAGGGCACATTTTAAGCACCACTTCTGATTGGTTGAGAGATATCAGTGGCAGGAAGTGAAGTGAAGTGAACTTTTTGAATCTACAGTATTATAAAGATGAGCCACTACAATGGTGAATGCAACTTAGAAGCAACTGTTAGTTGCTCTCGGCCTGAAAGCAGATGCTAAAATCTTTGTTTTTCAACAAGAAAATTGGTCAATGTGGCAAGATTCCTTTGTACAGGCTAAATTGTCAAATAATGCAAGGTAGAGGAAAAGTCAAAAAGGTTAACCCCACAAGCTACCTTAAGTCATAAAGAAGACATGATTAATCAAGAAAATATCATAGAGATCAAATTCACTTATTGCTTTGTGAGTAATTATACTACAATATTCATTTTCAATACTTGTGTTGCGCTAGTCAAACATACAAAACCAGCGCGTTGTAATGTGCATTATCGCAATATGCTATAGTACCAATGGCAGTGTAAATCAAAACAACTCGTTAGCAACATCACACTTCTCACTGGGATGGTGAAGAAATAAACAATTAAAATGATAGAAATATCCAATTTTTTAAAATACAATAAAAACACACTGTATCCATTGCTCTGTCTTTGAAACAGTTTTCACTTTTTGAGTAGAAAATATATTTCATAGACTTTCTAGAAAATAGCCCTTTTCACGATTTTAGCAAACTTGATGGTACCATTCCATGCAACTGTAAGAGTACTACACTTTTCACATAACTGTACACCTTTCTATTCTTTACATCTTATATGCGCTGCCACTAGGCATCTTTTTAAACCCATTAATGCTTAAAAGTTACACTTGAGATTGTCGTCTGGATCTTTAAAACTTTTGATCATAAGTTTTGAATTAAGAATGTTTTTACAAAATATTTGAGCAAAAGTTGTTGGTAATATTCTGAATAACATTTGTCCATTAAATATTTTCCCAACTCAGCTTTCGCATGAGAGATTTCACCAAAATTGTCAGGCTGCCTTTGGCTGCTGTGAGTATTAATGGGTTAAAGTGTTGCTACTCATGAAACCACCAAATTTAGCACAAGCTATGAATTTCATATGACAAGTAGCAGCACTAAACGATTCACTCGCCGGAGTAAGGTTTTATTCTTTACATCTTTGAGCAGCATCTGGGTAGCTTTTTATTGTGGTAAGTGCTATTGTTTTATGAGGCTAGCATAAAGAATTCCTTTTTATTTGATGTAAACCTAACATACGGCAAAAGCTACCATTTTGATAACGCTGTGAGGAGTACTACACATTTCAGGTGACTGTACAAGAGTTCATTCCTTACATCTTCTCACTCTGAATCAGGGCTCAACTTAAATAGTACCCTCCAACTGGGGTTGTGTAAAACTTGCAAAAGGGCAGTTGTTTATTATGAGACTAAATGAATGTAAAAGGTTTAAAATATATATAGGCAGTTACCCAGGAGTCCTGGACTCTTGGACCCATTCATGCCTGGTGATCTTCTTGGCAAGTGTCGTCTGGACCTGTGATATCTTTGAAAATAACTCTGGAGATATGCATACAATTACAAATAATTTGAAGGAGAGTTGCATATAGCATTCTGAGGAACATTTCTCCTTAAGGTATTTCCTGAAAATTGCTTTCATTAGAGAGATACCACCAAAATAGTCAGGGTTTTTTGGCTGCTACGTGCATGAATGGTTTAAATGTGATGCCAGTTCCCGTTGAAGGCAGAGGGCTCTAGCTAGTGATAACAGCAGCATAACACACTAATTGACATTGGAATTTTTTTTAAAGGCAGACAGCTATTTCCAACAGGAGCAATATTTTTCACAGCAATATTTAGAAAATATTTGTAGGCGAAAGGTTCATCAGAACTCTATCAATAACTCTCCTTCAAATATTTTGTGAAATACGTTTCACTTAGAAGATATTTTCAAAAGGTATGACAGGTGGTCATGACACTGGTCCAGTAGAATGAGTGAGGCTCCTACAGAAATCTAAGAGAAGAACTCGCGTTGTGTTCTCAATAGTGAGAGAGAGAAGTGGAGGCGGTCCCCGGCCGCGTGGGAGAACTGGAACGCAGAGAGCTGCGACTGCTAGCACGTAAACCTGAAAACACAAAACAAAAACAGCATCGATAAGTTGTGAAAATTAAGTGGGAGAACATTCAACATAAAAAGGCAGGGGTTGCTTGGTCACATGATTATTACATCACAAAGATCAAACCAAAAACAAATCTCGAGTGTGTGTGACCAATTTTGCAGTCTTGTTAAATTTGGAACTGTGAAGCATAGTGCAGCAATTCATAAATCGTAAATTCATTAAGAATAATTCTAAATGTATACATTTATCTTTAAAAAGTAAATAATTTTGATTTCTGACGAATCACTACAGTTTTGTGTTGCTTCTGTAATTCAACAATTGCCAGATTCCCATTGTTGATGTGCATGCTTGAAAATTACCAATTAATACTTATAAGTATAGGATTTTTTATATTTACCTGACTTATCAATTATTTTAGGACAAAATATCAATTCAATTCAGTTTAACTTACAAAGTCCATCAAAACATTGCTTACTCTATTATAACTATCTGAAGCTTTATAAACCATATCTTGTTCATAAAGTTATTTTTCAACTGCATTTAATCTACGTGAAATGTAAAATTGATATTGTTGATTGGGTTAATAGTGTTGATAATATTTGTATATTATTATTGTATTAACTGGGGTAGATATAGTAGTAGTAGTAGTAGTAGTAGTAGTAGTAGTAGTAGTAGTAGTAGTAGTAGTAGTAGTAGTAGTAGTAGTAGTAGTTATAGTAGAAGTAGTAGTAGTAGTAGTAGTAGTAGTAGTAGTAGTAGTAGTAGTAGTAGTAGTAGTAGTAGTAGCAGTAGTGATAGTAGAAGTAGTAGTAGTAGTAGTAGTAGTAGTAGTAGTAGTAGTAGTAGTAGTAGTAGTAGTAGTAGTAGTAGTAGTAGTAGTAGGGCTGGAATCAATGAGGAAAATGTCGAACCGAACCGATTCTGAAATTATACCGATTCCGATTCCGATTCCGATTCCGATTCTTAGCGTTGTTTTGGTCTCTCAGAGGAATATCATGATATATATAATAAAACATAGAATTATCTAAACTGATTTGGGGGTAGCTAGGGTAGGGATGACCCCAACTTCAGAGATTATTTTTCAAAGTTGAACTCATTTCTCTATACAACTTTTCTTTTTCACAAGTACTAACAAAGTAACAATAAGTGAGGGTTTTAGAAACTTTTCTTAAGCTGGTTGAGGTATATGTACAGGCTGGCCTGATATCATCAAAAGCAAAATATCCAGTAACGTTTACATTAACCAAATTCATGGTAGCTATTTTGTTCTGACATGTGTGCTCTGTTGTTGGAAGCACATGCAATTCATAGCCCCCATCCAAACCGGTTCATGATATAGCACTGGCACATATTGTCAGCTGTATGATGCGGTGCACCGGTTATTTGAAACAAATGCATCCATCTAGGTCACTGGTCATGGCTTGCCGGGAAGCTGTCATTAGGATGTCATTAACAGGCAGTAAACCGCCTGGAGAGCATCTTGAAAGGTAATAAAGCAATTAAGAATGCCCATTCCTATTCTGGCTTCTCATAAATGTGTATCGATACATAGCGACTCTTTGATATGTCAGTTCTGATCAGCAGCTAAGTATCGATGCGGCCAGTCGATCCTCAGTGATTCCAGCCCTAAGTAGTAGTAGTAGTAGTAGTAGTAGTAGTAGTAGTAGTAGTAGTAGTAGTAGTAGTAGTAGTAGTAGTAGTAGTAGTAAGTAGTAGTAGAAGTAGTAGTAGTAGTAGCAGTAGCAGTAGCAGTAGCAGTAGCAGTAGTAGTAGTAGTGGTAGTGGTAGTGGTAGTGGTAGTGGTAGTGGTAGTAGTAGTAGTAGTAGTAGTAGTAGTAGTAGTAGTAGTAGTAGCAGGTAGCGTGGTAGTGGTAGTGGTAGTGGTAGTGGTAGTAGTAGTAGTAGTAGTAGTAGTAGCAGTGGCAGTGGCAGTGGCAGTGGCAGTGGTAGTGGCAGTGGCAGTGGCAGAGGCAGTGGCAGTGGTAGTAGTAGTAGTAGTAGTAGTAGTAGTAGTAGTAGTAGTAGTAGTAGTAGTAGTAGTAGTAGTAGCAGTAGCAGTAGCAGTAGCAGTAGTAGTAGGGCACAAAATGCTCTCACCATTTGATGGATAGAGTAATTAAAGCCGTAGGGAACTGAGGGATAAGTGCGATTATGAGTAAATACCCTCCAACCCCCTTAAGGTTACATTAATATGTACATGTGATGTACACAGGTATTAGCAATAACCTTATGATTCCCACTATAAGTGTTGGTTAACCCATTACTTCCTATTTCTCTTTATTCCAACTAATTAAGTGATATTTATCTTCAATTGCCAGTTTTGGAAACTGTTTGAAGGGGAAATGTTAACCAAGCCTTATACATCCGTGCAAATCTCACAGGAATGTTTGTTTAACCTATTAATGCTCACAGTGCAAAGCGACTGACAATTTCAATGAAATCATGCAGGCAAAAGCATCGTTATAGAAATATTTGATGGAGAACTGTTGATAAGAACAAAACCAACAACTCTTCTTTGAATATTTTGTAAAATAATTCTCAATTCTTAAGGTATTGTCCAAAGTGTCTTAAATCCAGACAACAATTTCTGGAGGATCTCTTAAGCATTAATGGGTTTAATTCCAATGACGAGGCTATTTTTGTCCAAAGCACAAGGACAAAGTATTTTGAAAAACATTTAAACCCTGTCATGTTAGTATTCACTGGAAAGCTCTCGCTGAGTACTCTCAGATGAGTACCCATGT
Source organism: Maea johnstoni (assembly GCA_963942565.1). Lineage (NCBI taxonomy): Eukaryota > Metazoa > Annelida > Polychaeta > Spionida > Magelonidae > Maea > Maea johnstoni. The sequence goes on along the minus strand of OZ012690.1, from coordinate 47,222,191 downwards.
GCCAGGGTTTCAGTTATCTTTTAGATGTTTTGCACCATGTTGTATTGGATAAATTAGCCACCAGCAGCACCAAGGTTATGTTCATAAGTAGTGTAGTATATATGACAAATTAAACTTTTAAAGTTGAGCTCCGATAGGTTAATAATGATACAGAAGTCCAAAGAAAGATTCCATTATTATGAAGAATTTACCTGACTGATGATAGTCTTTCTTCTGAAGAAATTATAATCTTTTTAAAAAAAAGAGCTAGCAAAAACAAACATTTGCAAACAATATGGGCTTGCTGAAAATAGATAAATCATGTAACCCTACATAAAATTAAATTTATCTTATACTTTTCTACTTTCATAAAGTATTCTTTACTCTTTTCTGTGATATATAATAACCATTCCTATTACTAAGAAAGTCATACACAGTTGTTTCATCAAATAAATAAAACTTTGGTGTAAATTGAAGATTTTTTTAACCCATTAATACTCACAGCGGCAAAAGCCAGCCTGGCAATTTTGATTAAATCATAGATGCAAAAGCAAAATTGTGAAAATATTTGAAGGAGAAATATTGTTCAGAATATTACCAACAACCCCCCACCCCTGAGATATTTTTGTAAAACAATTTTGTTATCACCAAAAGTATCTGAGATCCAGATGACAATTTCTAAAGTAACTATTAATGGGTTGATATTCAAATAGGAGGTCAACTTAAAGGTCAGCAATGCAGAAAAAGCTTTAGATAAAATGAAAGTGCCCAAAGTTAGCTAAATGCAACAAACATTAAGAACAAAAGAAAAAGCGTTCTGACAATCAAAGGGTTAAGCAGTCTTTGAAATAGAATCTATCGTCATGGAAACTGTACACCAACGCAAAACAAAGAATTAGCACAGAATTAATCTGTTAATGCACACATCACTTATGCAAATCTTGCTTCTATGAACACTTAAATCATAATTATCTGAACTGGCCAAATAAGCAAAAAGAAAATAGCTGTACCTATTGCTTCTTTAAGGATAAAAGAGAACTCAACCACTTAGGACCATCAATAAAACAGGCAGAAATACATTAATCACCATGAGATCGGTCTGAGGAGGTTTAGAAACTGTAGACATTATGTAAATGTTGATGATCATGTCCAATTGTGATCCTTAACTATCCAACTCAAATGTTATTTTTGTCTGGTAAAAAGGTCGTTTATTACACTTATGTCTTGCAGGAGAAGTGAGAAATTGAAGAGAAGGATCAATTAAGAGATAACTCTAGTTTATGGCTATTTTAGGCCAGGAAAGCACAGCAAATACTTCAAAAGTGTGAGCAAAAAGCAAGTGTTTGCAGTAAAATATCGAGCAAGTTTTCGTGGTGTGCACATTGTACAGATAGGCAACAAAAATCTGGCAAAGAAGATCAAGAGTTTTGAAATATCACACCAGGGGCTCTGTTGGCATACGCTGAGTGAAAAGAATTCTTACTACTTGGCACGTGTTTATTTCAGGTAAAAGATTGCAATAGATGCCATTTATCCAATTATAAAATTTAAAGATATTTATTCCAACTGTGATATACAAAGATTTTTTTAATATTCCAATTATGAGATTTAGATTCGAGAATTTGAGCATGATATTTAAATTGCAATTAAGGTATTAAGGTGCAAATTATCAAAACAAGAATGATATGAAGCTCATACTTTAAATTGAGATTTGAGATTCCAGGTATTGAAATTGAGACAAAAAAATGCCTGAAAAAGTAAGTCGATAAACCTAAAACCACTGGCCTGAATCGTTCGAAATTGATAAAATAATTCTTTATCCAAAAAATCACAAAAAGTTAAGATTGATTAGTGCCTCTAAGTCCCAACAGATGGCCCTGATATGAAATTGACACATATTTGACATTTCAGATGGAAAGAAACATATTTGCTTTGCATGGTGACATGTGTAACTGACGACAAAGACTGCTTACCCATTGTTCCTAGGAGTGTGAGGCTTTACCTGAGGGGCTGGACCTCTCGCTGAGGGACGTGCTGAACGAGTTCACGTCCAGAGAGCTGCCGGGGCGTCGTGGGCTCGGGGAGCGACTACGTGCCCGCACGGGACTCAAGGTACGGGCCGGGCTGCGGCTACGACGTGGTGAGCTCTGCTAGGAATAAAGGGTAGAATATTAGTGATGATAGTGATGAATAGGAATTATCATAACTCACTTGAAGATAATGTATTCTGATTGGTTTAGAGAGATGGCCCACATCTGTTGTAGAACTCAATTTCTCAAATGAGGGAGCTTAAACGTTTAAGCTCCCTAGGGAGTAGGTCAGTGTAGGTCAGCATCACAGTAAACCTGCTGCACAGATATTGTCCAGGGTGAGAGGTATAATAAAACAAATATGACATCCCTGTTGGGTGGCTAACATGATTGTCTACCCCTGGTGAGCATTGTCACCTTGGTTCTACCCCTGGTGAGCATAATGTCACCCTCGGGCTACACCCTTGATAAACAATGCTCACTCGGGGTAGACAATATTTGGTATTGCATCTAGTACGGGTACCAACCCCTAGCGATGAATAAAAAAAGAAGAAATATTTAGGTCATGCATATCAAAAGCTGAAGATCCAAGCAGCAGCAGCAGCAAGGCAATAATAACACTGAAAATATCATTTAGTAATTAACAGTGTGGTAAGAGAAGTATCAGTATTGGATCAAATAATACAATACAACATGAAAGGTACTCATCGCCACCCCCTTCTCAAGCACACGTGAGGAAATTCTAAATTGCTTTTTAATCCCGCCGCCAGAGAAATGATGCGGATGACAATAGACAGATCTGGCCCGTGATAACAATGCTTGATGTTTATCTGTCATTTCTTAATTCCTTGCGGGGGTTATAAAAGGGATGCGGGCAGCGTTTTATAGAAGTCGCTGGCGATAACCCACCCACTTACAAATTGCCTGCCGGGCCTCTCCATCACGGTGACAGTATAATAGGCCCGCACCCGCACAGCGCTGGCAGTTAGAGATGCGGGCCGCCGTGGCAACCGTGACTTATCGACCAGACAAAGTGATAACGACGCAGAATTGAAGATAAAGAAAATAATCAGCGCTTGACTAATGGCTGAAGGATACAAGATGAATACCGCATTTTGATGGTTCACTTCAAATTGGATTGACCTTGACACATGATGAGCTTTAACCCATTAACACTCAGAGCGGCCAAGACAGGCCTGACAAGAAGAATTTTCCAGAAAACATTTGAAGGAGAAATGCTGATCAGAAGCAAAAAATGAACTCTCCTTCAAATATCTTGTGAACATTCGCTTTATACCAAAGTTATTTTCAAAAGTATGAGAGAAGCAGACGATACTTTCCAAAGTACCTCCAAGTGTGAATAGGTTAATATGGCAAAAGAGCAATGTCTCGCTTTAACCATTAAACCACACATGAGCAGTGAGATGAGATATGTAGGTTATAAAGGTCCTGTTCCATTGTATAAATGGTTAAATGGCTCTGTATGTTTGTTTCCCATCGAGTCTGTGTATTTGCTAGATATTAACTCCTTTCAAAACAGGGAATATATATATATATATATACTGTAGAACACATATATGACGCGTGTCCCAAATATAGCGAATTGGGGAGTTTTTGCATCATAGCGTATCTTTATGTTAGCGACAGGAGCCGCCGCTGATAGCGCCAGTACAGTAATAAAAAAGTATAGCGTTTTTATATATAGCGAAGCGGAACCACACGCTAAGTATGCTATATATAAACAGACGCTAACATTGTTTGTTCTACAGTATATATATATATATATATATATATATATATATATATATATATATATATATATATATATATATATATATATATATATATATATATCCTTATTCAGCTTGTATGTGAGAAATCTTGACTAAAGCTGAAAATGAGTTTAAAAGAATCAAAAGACATTACTTACGAGTGATGCTCCACGCTTGGTATGGGCCTCACCCTTGGTGATGACCTTGACCCCCTGCATGAGACACGGCCAAATATGGTGATTGACCAGCGGGGCGGTGTACTCTGAGTCATAGCTGCGGCGATACCTACACAGATACAAGGAATGACACTTAACATTTTACAACAACTGCACTGCTAGTCAAAGGCGCAGCAAAACTTACAGAGAAATAATGATCCACACTTAAAACTTTTACAACATGTGTGTTCTGAATCATAGCTAAGCAGTCATAACAGTAGTGGTACCTACCAAAAATAAGACTAACACTTAACATGTATGAGACAGTGTGACTTTTTAAAGAATCTCATGGTCTTGTAATACTGACTGTGCAGTTAATCAGTAATTTTCAATTAGATTTAGTTTAAATATCTATCATTTTTTGAAAAAGTTATAATGATAACATCTTTTAAGAATAAACAAATTAATATTACATCACAACTGAAAAAAAAACAAAGAATAGATAATTCTTCACAAATTCTAAGTCTATCGGCTAACTGAAAGGAAAGGAATAAAGTGACAGTTAAGGATAGAACATGATACCTTTCTATTTTCATGATGATATTTATCATTACCTGTGACAAGTCACTGGTTCCAACAAGCATTTACGTGACTTATTATGGACTTGTATACAAAAATAACATTTTTATCAATCTTATTGCGTTATCTTTTATTAACCATCCAGCACCAGGAAGTAATAAAGAGGATAATGAGACAGGGGGTGGGTGTTTTTATAATGCTACATTCGTGTTCACTCGGTAATTTTTTTCCTATGGGGCATAATACCTTCATAATAGCCAGCAATAATAATCTTTTATAGGAACAGAGCAAGGCTTAAACAGCGTGACACCCATTACCAGGGCAGAGGTTTAAACAAAGCATGGCCATTGGGCTTCAAGAAGTACAGGGGTCGTATCAAAGAGCCCGCTGGGACAAGTGTTCTGATGAAGACCAGTGTCCACACTCAGCCAATGAGCTTCAAGGAGTACAGGGGTCGTATCATAGAGCCCGCTGGTGCCAGTGTTCTGATGAAGACCATTGTCCACACTCAGCCAATGAACTTTAAGGAGTACAGGGGTCGTATCATAGCGCCTGCTGGTGCCAGTGTTCTGATGAAGACCAGTGTCCACACTCAGCCAATGAGCTTCAAGGAGTACAGGGGTCGTATCATAGAGCCTGCTGGTGCCAGTGTTCTGATGAAGACCAGTGTCTACACTCAGCCAATGAGCTTCAAGAAGTACAGGGGTCGTATCATAGAGCCCGCCGGGGCAAGTGTTCTGGTGAAGACCAGTTTCCACACTCAACCAATGAGCTTCCAGGAGTACAGGGTTCGTATCATAGAGCCTGCTGGGGCCAGTGTTCTGATGAAGACCAGTGTCCACACTCAGCCAATGAACTTCAAGGAGTACAGGGTTCGTATCATAGGGCCTGCTGGTGCCAGTGTTCTAATGAAGACCAGTGTCCACACTCAGGCAATGAACTTCAAGGAGTACAGGGTTCGTATCATAGAGCCTGCTGGTGCCAGTGTTCTAATGAAGACCAGTGTCCACACTCAGCCAATGAACTTCAAGGAGTACAGGGGTCGTATCATAGAGCCTGCCGGGGCAAGTGTTCTGGTGAAGACCAGTTTCCACACTCAGCCAATGAGCTTCAAGGAGTACAGGGTTCGTATCATAGATCCTGCTGGTGCCAGTGTTCTAATGAAGACCAGTGTCCACACTCAGCCAATGAACTTCAAGGAGTACAGGGTTCGTATCATAGAGCCTGCTGGTGCCAGTGTTCTAATGAAGACCAGTGTCCACACTCAGCCAATGAGCTTCAAGGAGTACAGGGGTCGTATCATAGAGCCTGCTGGTGCCAGTGTTCTGATGAAGACCAGTGTCCACACTCAGCCAAAGAGCTTCAAGAATATTGTATTGTTTCGCAAAATTCTTAAAGGTGCGAATTCCTATTATAAAGGGAATTGTACTCACTTGTATTCATCGAAGAGTTCGGCGTCTGTGGCGACACTGATGTCCAGGGGATGGGCGAGGGCCGCCATGCTCCACGCCAGCTTACACGACTCCCGGATGAAGCCCTGGATCACACTGTAGGAGACATTCTCAGAAAGCCAGATCTTTGGATTGCGATTCAGTCCTCGGATGACATCCTGAAAATATGCAAGTACAGATTTAATGCATTGGAATTTTTTTGGATTCCAATTTGAAGAGAGTCAAATTATTGGATTGCGATTCAGTACCCAGATCACATCTAAAAATAAGTAGGTAGGGATTAAAATGTGTTGAAATCTTTTGTATTAAATTTGTTTAAAATGCTTTTAGAAATCCAAATCTTCAAATAATATGATTTAGTGCCTGGATTTATGATACCTTTAAAAATAACTTTTAAATGGATAACAAATTCACAAAATATTTGAAAGAGGGTTGTAGGGTGAGCTATGATCATCATTTCTCCTTTGAATATTTCCCTAAAGATATCTTAGTACGAAAGACGTCGCCAAAACAGTCAGACTTTTTTTCACTGTTACAGACATGAATAGGTTAAGACTTTTTGTGTCACAGATAACAAGGTCTAATGTCAAATCCTAAGGATGAGTAACCTGTTTGTCATGGACAGGTGGCCTTTAACAGAGGATAGTATACTTGTTATCCATTCATGCCTTGAGTGCACCTTTGACTGACTGTTGACTGGAGCCAGGGTCTTAGTCAAGATTTCAAAAATGCTTGTCCACAACAGCACTTACAAAATTTCTGCCTGTCCAGATTTAGTTACTTTAAGCTACTCAAATTCTCATACCAACTATATTTAAAAGTCTATTGTGTTAAGAAAAGCTATATACACTTCAGCCATGTCTTAGGAGATGGTTTGTGAGGATAATTGAAAATTCTTCATTTAAATTTCTGCCTGTATAAAAGAGGAGTTTTCCTACAAACCGCCTGCTCATGGCTCAGTCCCTGGCTGGAGCTGTGAGCTGTGATAAGTTAATTACAGCGTAAATTCAGAAAATATTTGGAGGAGAGTTGTTGGGTGGAACCTAGTCAATGTTTCGCCTGCAAGTATTTTCGAAAGGTGATCTACTTCGAGAGATATCATCAAAATAGTTAAGACCTTTTCAGGCTACTATGGGCATAAATGGGTTAAGAGTATAAATAAAACCAGTGTATACCTTATAGAAATTGATCTAATGTACAGGAAAATCCAAGACAAAATATGCATGATAATCTAGAGTTTTGACTGTGTTGTTTTACTGTGCATTCATCCATATCTGGATATCTATCCATGTGCTAAGTTACAAATGTACACTGTGTGTTGTTTTGTTAAAACCTTTGATGTTCTGAATAAGTTGTAACTGGCCAGTCGTAAGTGGTGGAGGAACTCACCACCTAACCCTAAGTCACTGGCAACTTTCTCACATGCCCCAGAATAATGTCAGAAAATGAAATTCCTATCTTAGCAATCAAAAAGAAAGCACCTGGCAGAAACTTCATTTTATAGACAAAATGGCACAGAAGTTTATTGCATATCCATAATACTGGCGATGTAAGGTTTTGCGTTCAATCCTATGCATGGTTTTGATATAATAAGGTCAAGGTCACCATGGACAAGGTCATGGGAATGTCCTGTGAAGACGTCCCTGAATATTACAAGAGATGTTGGTGTCCACCATTTCTTGTAAAAACAAAGACAGATCTTCTCGCAAGCTGACTTAGACATCTGACTAGGATATAATCTAAGGTAAGAACAATGTCTCCACTAGCAGCAAGCAGGAACTGTAATACTTTTCAGGTTTCACTTGCCATGTTGGGCAAGTGGATATTAACTTTAATTGGCTGAAAAGTATTTGCCTAGTACATTGCCTAGCGCTTGTTCAGTACCACTAAACTGAACAATGTATTAAGAGATTTGACTTGAAAATGTAATTAATTTTTGTTTTAGCCAACATATATTTCAGCATTGAATCAGCAAAAAGTTTCGAAAAATCTCAACATGCCATGCCAGGCAGGTAAGCATTGAATTCTGCTTTCCTAGTGAAATGAGAGATACTGTCCACTGTCCCAGACCATTATACAAATATGACATCACTGTGGTGTGTACACCAGGAACAACTACCCCAAGAGAGGATTGTCACCCTCGAGCTACATGTTTGTTGGCTAGCGTGTGTTAATCAATTAGCACACGCTGTTGCTGTGTGTTATTTAATTGAATAACACCCGCTGCTAAGGACAACAGCCTGTCACTAAGGAGTAAGTATAACATGACGATTAATCTAGGGCCCTTGACCAACCAGAATCCAGAATCTTCATGTTAGGTATAATAAATATGGCTGGAACCCAGGGTCCTAAGAATACAAGAGGTACGTACCGAGATGAGGGTGGGGAGGTCGTAGAGGTCGAGGTTGCGGTTGATGTAGTCCTGCACGGCCTCCTCCAGAGTCTCCGGGCCTATGTGAGTCGCCGAGAGATTCCTACGCACCTTACTCTTGAAGTCACGAAAGGCAAGCTTGGCTACACTGAACGCTTCCTGAGAAAATAAATAAAAAACAAACACTGAGTTAGGATACTGTACAACTGCCTTTGAGGAGAACACTTACTGAGAATACTGAAAACCCCTTTCTATATGCTATTCAATTGATTTGGACTATTTGCAATGGTTGATAAATGAAACTAATATCAATGTATCTAATCAACTAGATGTGAAACCTGTATTTCTTTTTAAGGAAAACTCCCAAATGAATGCACATGATTTTATGGCCATTGCAAGGTTTGCATGATAGGAAATATGTTTGAAATAGGGTGGGGTAAGGGGTAATATTCATGAGATATATAGTACTTCTAAACAGGTACTGTCTATTTAACTGACAAATTCAAACATGCAATTATATAACTTTTGAATAAACAAATGGTACCCATGTGGTTGAGTCATTTTATCTTGTTAAATAGTATCAGTATAACAGACTTGAGGTATACAATACTTTTCCCCACTTTTGGTAATTGTTCTTGATTTGGGTATTGCTACTAACCCCTACTATTATCAGTTTTCATCTGGGGCATACGATGATCTAACAAATCGTGTATTTTGATTATAAAACAACACCTTTAGCTGCTGGTGGCTAATTTGGTCAATGCAAAATAATGTCAGAAAAGCTGAAAAGTGACTATAACCCTAGCACAAAGGTACTCATATGTTAGTATTTAACCCATTAATACTCACAGCAGCCAAAACAGCCAGACAATTTTGATCAAATCTTGCAGGCAAACGCATAGTTAGAAAAGATTTTGATGGAGAAATGTTGATTAGAACATAACCAACAACTCTCCTTCAAATGTTTTGTAAAATCATTCGCAATTTCAAAGTTATGGTTAAAAGTATTTTAGGTCCAGACAACTATTTATTGAGGAACTCCTAAGCATTAATGGGTTAATGAGAGCTCTCCAATGAATACCAAAATGACAGGATTTAGATGATTTTCGAAAGTTTTTGAGTTCTTGTGCCTTAAACATGTCAGCATTGAAAAAGGCCATAGTGTCGGCATTGAAAGGGTTAAGGTTTCACCCTTTCACATCCAGAGTACACATATCATCTGACATCCTGTGAGTAATGTGACATAATTCACCAAATAACAAATCAATTGAGATATATTTCAAGAGAGAAGGCTCAACCCACAAGTTACAACCACTTTAGGTCAAATATTTCAAAGTATTTCTTCGTTCTAGAGATATTTCTTCATTTGTCAGATCATATAAGCACACTAGATGTAAATGGGTTAACGCCTCCAATGCTGAGGCTACTTTCATCCAAAGCACAAGGACGCAACGATGTTTGAAACCTATCTAAACCATGTCATGTTGGTATTCATTGGATAGCTCTCACTGAGAATTCTCTCAGATGAGTACCATGTGCCAGGGTTTCAGTCATTTTCTATGTTGTTTGCATCATTTTGTATTGGCCAATTAACCGCCAGCAGCATAGGGGTTAAATGTTTGCGTGTCAGCAGGAAACAATGAGTAATTGTTGGAAGTTGACATCAGCACACCGCCGTGTGTGCACACAATAACAATTAGCCCTGCCCAGGAGGAAGTATCATCCCGCCTCAATGCCGGTATTAATCACTACTTTGTAACAATTAGCCTTGCCTAGTAGGAAAGTATCTAGCCACAATGCCTGTATAAATTACTACATTTTATCAATTAGCTTCCTACCAAGAGCTAAATAATTTGTTATTTTGCAACCAGGAAGTAAAGTTGAGGAATAATGGAAAATGCCACAATAGGGAAAATGTAACAATATATCACACTTTAGCATAGAAGAGGAAATATGTCTGTATTATGTATGTTGTCAAATAGAGTTGGCTCAATGAAAGTATTAACCCATTCATGCCTGTAGCAGCCAAAACCGCCGGACTATTTTGGTGATATCTCTTTAACCAAAGCAATATTTACAAAATAATTGAAGGAAAGTTCTTCACCAGAACTTAACCTACAACTATAATTTTATTCCCTACATATTTTGGTCTTACCCAATGTAAATCGCCTATTGTTACCTTTAGTACTAACCATCAAATAAATAAAACCTTATACTTTTAATTAAAATTTATACATTTAAACCTTATACATTTTGGAAAACAAATTAAATAATAATAATATTTTGTTTACCTTGGACACTTTTGCTTGGGTTGTATTTGTCCCAGTTACCTATTTACCTAATTATCTCTTTCTATATCACAATACCCATGCTATATGTCTCACCTGTAAGGCGAGGAAGACAATGCGCTGATTGTTCTCCTGGTCGCCGGAGAAGCGTCGTAGGACGTCCATGGCGTCGAGGCGGTCCTGCGCGAACATGTCGTTGAAGCGCTGGATGAGATTCTGTTGCCGCACGCGCTGGGTGACATCCTCAGGCGCCAGTGGAGAGCTACTGCGCGGCAGATAGCGGTACGTCGACAGAGATTCACTCAGGTCTCTGCAAGAGAAGGCAAGATAATCACCATATCACATCCTCCGAAAAAGTTATAAAGCTTTTTTCTCATAATTCCGATTTCAAAGCTTAACGAAAAATTATTTGAATATTTCCATATCAAAAAAAAAACTATAAAGAAAAGATTTCAAAAAAGAATTTTTTCAACTGAACTTGTAGGTAATTTAGTCTTTTCATTGATTTCATTTTAAGGCATTTTGTGGTTGCTGTGATATCTTAATAATGACCTATTCATCATGCTGCACTGCCTTAAAAGTCCAGAGAACTTTTGTGATATTTCTTTGGGAAATAAATCTAAGCCAACTCAGCTAATCTATTATTGGAGATCTTTTTGCCAAGAGCAATATGGACCTATGATTGTTCTTGAATGGGACTTTTTATTCATACCTTAAAATTCATCAAATATTTGAAGAGGTGATGATTGATTCTAATCAGAAATATTCCTTTTGATATGTTTTGTGTATAATGCTTTGGTCACAAAAAAAGTCATTTTGGGAGCTACAGGCCTGAATGGGTTAAATTGATCTAACCTCAAGCAAATAGTGCCGATTAGCTGGGCGATCTGGGATTAGATGGAGTTCCTGGTTTATTCTTTAACTACTATAGATAGTGTCTATATATAGTTACTGATCTTATCAAAAGATGGAGCTGCGATACAAGCACAGCTGTGTAGTAAGAGTAACTTAGCATGCCTTTTTGAACACAAAACCTAGAACAAAAATACAAATTCATCTTTGATGGATGATTCTCAAATAAATATACAATATGTATAAGCAAAAAAAAATAAAAGTTCATCTTTGTTTGAGTGTGCTTCTCAAAATACTCAAAACCAACTTGGAAATATACACAGTAGTAAATTTCTGCTGGGAGAGTGAGGAAAGGCAAAGTAGCATGCAGTGCTCAGTGCTAAGGCTAACTCGCATTCTCTTCAA
>OZ012690.1:47095846-47210109 GCA_963942565.1 Maea johnstoni | reverse complement strand
ATCTTTCAGAACATGTGGAGAACTGAATTAAGAGAAATCTATTTGAATATCATAGCATTGGACTTATGTTAATTTACATTATTTCTTTTAAGAATATAATAGCCTGACTCTTCTAAAAAAGAATGGTGCTCAACTAAAAGACAAAGAGATATTAAGTCATTCACGGTTGAAATAATAATGTTTTGCACCGTTTTTTATCCCACCATGGTCGAGAACCTCCTTAACCCTTATGCTAATGGTGGCTAATTTGGCCAATACAAAATGATGCAAAAAACCTGGAAAATGACTGAAACCCTGGCATATGGGTATTCATATGAAAGTACTCAGTGAGAGCTATCCAATGAATACCAACAAGTCAGGGTTTAGATGGTTTTCAAAAATCTTTGCGTCCTTGAGCTTTGGACGAAAGTAGCCTTAGCATTGGAAGGGTTAAAGATCAACCCTTACCCATTAATGAGAGCTCCTTTTCTGCCGGTAAGAATCGCGATATCTTCCCTCAGTCTCCTCACTTCCCTCTGTGCGGCTAAAAGCTGATCTCGCACCAGCGACAGTTCATCCTGTGCATCTATGTACCTAGAGGTCGCGGGAGGTCAAAGGTGAAGGTCAGTCAAGGTCAAACGGGGAGGTCACACGCATGCAAACACAAACCACTCCAGCTAGCTTACCCATTGGTTACCACATCAAAATCAGAAGCTTTGGTAAGTATATTGCGGCGCCCGGTTAATATCGCCAGTTCCTCCTTAAGAGTGAGGATCTGGCGCTCGTAATCTTCGACCATGCCCATGCGGCGCCGCAGGTTCCTCACCTCCTCCTCCGCCGTGGCCAGCCTGAAAACAGTCACGCACTCTCCAATGCAAGTGGAAAAAGGGAACCAGTCGTACTAAAAATCTGGGGGGCGCTGTGTCTATTTGAGGTACAATTTATGATGATGTGTAACATTTTCCGCCTATACTTTTTTTTTTAAATAATGCATAACTGTTTATTTTCATATGATCGATGAATAAAAAAAAACTTGATTGAGAAGTCAATGTACTTAAATATCTTATTGTATTATGTAGTATTTAAACAGCAGTTAGACACAAATATTTCCTCCAAAACCTACTATGGTTTTATCATCCATGAATTTCAAAATAACAAAACATCTTTTGCAATATCTTCAATCTTCCTGAAAAGATAATTACCTTCTTTTTTCAGCCAATCATTTTCATTTGACCTGCAATACTGCATTATTGTATCCTACAATTGCCAAAATCCCATTACTGCCTCAATCCAAACTGACGCATCCGAGTGATGCCCATTGCCTTTTATCTGATTCTCTTTATCTCTCTCCTCAGGAACACTGTCACAAAACCTCAAAACAGTAGTCCATGACTCATGAGTTCACATTATTGTTTTATTTTGATGTACCTTAGCAAATGGAGAATGTTTGTAATTAAGTTGTACATTACATTATCTATATCTAAAGCAACGGAAATAAAATCTCAAGTTGAAATTGGTGATTTTGGTAAGTTGGCAATTCATAATTTATTTTAATTCTCCAGTGACACAAGCTATGATCTTACTTTGTCCTCATTTCCTTCATCTCAGCTTCGTTGAACATCTTATCGCTGGTGGACGTGCGTTTATGTCTCTCAAGCTCAACCTTGGTCTCCGAAAGCCTGGAATAAACATCATAAAGTCAGCATTGCACACGCACTGGGTAAAACGTTAGATTCAAACATAGTCAAAATTGCCAGCTTATAGGCAAGAATATATATGTACCTGTCATAGAGAAAATTTATTTAGGGATGGATTCTTTTTCAAGTACACAGATTCCCCAATTGCAATATTACAAACTCTTTGGTACCGTTTCCCAATTTTTTCTTTGCAACTCATTGGTGGCTATTTTGTTTTTGAATCCATGAAGAAAAATATTTTGAATATTGCCTATAACTGATTCCAATAGAGCTTAACTATAAAAGAAGAGGGAAAACACCTTATCAACATGAAGGGAACATTATCATTACCCAAGCAAGATAGGAGTGAAGGAGTTTTCCCAAGGAAAGTGTGTCGCAAAGAGTGCTGATGATGTAATCAAATACAAGGAAATTCATAGTTTTGTCGCTAGCAGATCAAACTTCCACTTAAACCAATCAAGTCTTAAACTGATCATCCTAGTCATTATACTAAAAGACTGTTCCCACTCAAGAAATATGAACTATATAATAATTATCATAGAAACACTCACTCTGCTTTCAGGTCGTTATTTTCTGCCACGGTGGCCTGGAGGTCATCGTCTAGGTTTGTCAGCGATCTCTCGAACTGATCCTGCAGGTCGTTGAGCTCGCGGTCCTTGGCTGCGGACTCGGCCAGCACACTCAGGCTGGTATCTGCACTGACCGCGGAGGAGGAGAAGAATCCTTGGCCAAGCCACGGCAGCAGGCGTGACTTGATGACACTAGCGCCACCATACGCACCCCCTGATAGTAAACAGAAAGTCATGAAATTAAAGTGTTTTGTTTGTTACAAATGACATGAACTTGACGTTTCCATTAATGCATGGGTTAATTGATACAAAGAGTTGTCCTTTTACTATCCCAGAAAAACAGCAATCCAATAATACAATACCAAAATATGATATTGATAATTTAACAGGTGCACAAAATAATGTATTCAGAAATGCTTAAGTTTGATCATGCAAAAAGGAATAAGACAATATGATCTTTAAAAAATGTCAGAGATTGTTCTTAAATTATCATTTTAACAGATGAATATTAATAACAAGGCTACAATGTCAGAGGGAATCAATTGGACGTATATATAGCTATCAGTGAATACCAGCATGACAGGATTTAGATGGTTTTCAAAAATCTTTGCATTTTTGTGGTGTGGGCAAAAGTAACATCAGCATTGGAAGGTTTAATAAAAGCCTTTTCCTGATAACAGCGTGACCCACCTTCAGAAGCGCTGAGACTGAGGAGTTTGAAGAGCTGGCCCTGGATCCGGGAGTTCAGCTCGATGACCTCACAGCCCTGAGAAACATTCTGGTCACACGTGTTCACCTGAAATACAAACAAAACACATAACAATTGTATTCATGTTAAGTTTTTGATCCATTATGTTTATATTTTATGGATATTTAAATGACCCAGGGGCCTCCCCATGGATGCATGGTCCAGCCAAATGCCAACAAATGCTGTCTGTGTCTCATCACTATAACAGATATACACTGGTCTGGTTATGGATTTAGGCATCTTATATATTTGCCAGTGATTTGGAATTACATAATTTGGTTTTGTCAGATACTTAACTTTACCTAGTTGTGCATTAATCATAAAGTTGTTAGAAGAACAAGAATTCCAGGAAAAAATGTTTAGTCTATGAATGATTATTTTTGTGTTTTGTTCTGATTTAAAGTTTTCTTTCTCCATATGTCCAGTAGGGCTTCAAATATATGAAATCAGACTAACCATATTTCACCTTTGAGTTAATCTCACTATTAATTTCTAAGTTTACAAACATTTGCCAAAATGTTTGTGCCTTTTGGACATCACAGGCATAAGGGGTTAAAGCTAATATCCTTTCCATAGCGAGTCACATATTGTGTCTTTAACAAGAGCAATATCCGCCTGACATTCACCCTCTAGATGTACAGAGCAGACAGCAGTGAATAGCAGCAGCTACAGCAGCTATAGGGGATGTAATTAAAGCATACGCCAGCTCACACACTCAAAGATTACAATCTCTAATAATGTTATAGCAAAATTGGCAATAATATTATTTTGTGATTCCATCTGAGTGATTTATCAGCAAATTGGTTGGTGCGCTGTTTTGACAATAGATGGCATTCAGCCCTCTAGAGAACACTGCTTACCCAGCTGCAGAAACCAATCGACGACATCAAATTAAACTCAATCAAAAGCAATATCTTTATAAGCAGAAATGATCACACTTTAGAGGCACAAAGTCACAGAACAGGCAAGAAACCATCTACCCTGCAGAACGCAGATACAGATATATTATAAGACTCGAGGCACCAATAAAGTTGATAAGATTTTCAATTTGAAATAACCCCGAGATTTTCATACTAGATTGAATCAAA
This sequence comes from Maea johnstoni, assembly GCA_963942565.1. Classification (NCBI taxonomy): domain Eukaryota; kingdom Metazoa; phylum Annelida; class Polychaeta; order Spionida; family Magelonidae; genus Maea; species Maea johnstoni. The sequence continues at coordinate 47,206,028 of OZ012690.1, read as the reverse complement.
GTTAACATTTTATTTTGGTTTTACATATCTCCTGAACTGCTTTTGCTGAGGAAGAGGAGGACCCGATAAGTTACATTTCATTAGCAAAATAATCTTTATTTTACACGCATAAATCACAAAATTAGTTTGTAATGGTGACTGCATGCCTTGTCATAATTGCCAAATAATAAATATTGATTCAAGTAGGAGTTATTAACAAATTTATGATTGTAGCGCATCAAAAACACCCCACATTTATATTCTTAATGAATGGAAATATTGGAAACTATCTGGAAGAGAAATGCTATCCATGAACAGTCTTTCCATCAAAGCAAGGGCAGCATTTTAGGATAAATGAATGCACTGCAGCAAAATATGTAACATTGATATACCAAATAGAAAATAGTCTAAAACAATGACAGACCTATTGCCATCGGGCCTAAAAAATTGTTTGTTTCCTGTAACAGTCTGAAAAAATAAAAGTAGGTAGGTAGGTAGGTAAATCGCTTTTATCTGGATTATTTTTTTCTCAAAAATGTGTATTTCATACATGTTTTATGTAGATTTTGAGTTGGAAAGGCGAAAAAAACTTTAGGGTAGGAATTTGTTAGGGCACGGTTATGCATAGGAAAAACACTACTTTCCTTGGCCTTATACATATATGTTGTCCACTTCAGGTGGATTAGTCCAGCCGATTCCTATGATAACAGGTGAGCTCACCCACCTGTTTATCTACCTGCCTGCTATAGCCAGCCAGCCAGCCTACTTGAGGTGTATTGACACTCTATAGATATAGATGGATTCCATACAACTCAAATAGCCTTTACTGCTGGCTCCTATCGTTGTATAAACATACTATGGCCTTCATACTCAAATTTAACAATCTTTAAGAATTCTCTGTCATAGATCATCGTAGCCTGGTTCTCAGACTGAGTTAGGTATATATGCCAACACTACTATATATACTGGGTGTTAAATAGCTTTGGTGTTTCTCTCAACCTATAGATGGCAGCACTGTTTGCATTGGTTGCAAACACAGCTCAAGTGGGTCTCCCTAAAATTGAGAGTCAATACAGAACTTAACTAGCTGGACTGAAATCAACTCAGGGTAGATCAGTGAGACTCAGGAAAGAGTCAGTTAAGACAGACTTGTAGCAAGTAGTAAGTTACTTGACCTATTCCAGGAATTGGTGTAATTATTCACACATACTCTCAGCTGACTTGATGGCATGTCTATTTCATGCCATGTAGTTTTCAATTGCCCACGTAGCAACTATCTGTACTTGTAGGGCAAAACATTTAAATCTTAGTCAATAGGCATCTCTCAAAATAAAAAAATGCATTATTGCATATAGCTGTGATGCATATTGCTAAATATAAGCTCAAACTGAATCCTCTATTCCCCTGGTTAGATAAATGTAAACTAAATTGGCTGCTTTAATAGCCACCTGGACAATTTTGTTCCTAGTAACAGGAAAAACATGACAGAAAATACGCATGACAGCCTCAAACTCTAGGCCATGCTTTCTTCTGAAGAATATTTCCTCCTAAAGTTTGTTTTTTGGAAAATTCCTGGTAAGACTAGGTTAAATAGTCATACTCAGGAGTAATGTAGAATAAATCAACTGGACGTGATAGGGAACAGCAAAGAAAACAAGATTACCGTGACTTAGGGGGTTAGAATTACAGCCCAAGCCTAAGTGTCTAGTTTCAAATGCCATTATGTAAAATAACACCATATCATTTCCATATTTACAATGCATTTAATCAAAGACGCATGAAATTTCTTAACCCATACACACACGCAAGTGGCCAACAAAGCTAGCTCCTAGGGCATTTTTACTAAGTACCGTCCTGAAAATATATCTTCCAGAATGTATTCAAAGGAGAACTGTTCATCGAAAACCTACTTAACAAATCAACTGGAGAATTCTAAATATGGCTGTGTTTACTATAAAAGGCTCAGTTTCTGACAATAAGAGCAAGATTTTCTAGGACTAGTACTTAACAATGGAGGAAACCAATGACATTTCTCAACTAAGTCATTGGCAACTTCCTAACCTGCCACTAGAGAGCTAGAGCAGATGGGACGGAAGCATAGCAGTATGTTGATGATCAATGGGCCAGCCCCAACTGGATCGACAGATTAATATTAAACCCTGGAACAATATTCATATGTATTTTTCTCTGTACATTTGTAGGTGTGTAAATATCAATTTCTGTAGTGGGGCAGAAATATTGATATTGTGAATGGCTGCTAGTCAATCCTAGTCAAATCTATATGTAAATTCCTGCAAATTAACTATCAAACAAGGAAATTTAAATGGATCATTCTGAAATCAAAGATCCCAAATAAATGGATCATTCTCATAGAGCCCAATAAAAAAACAAGCAAATATATGCATATGAATATATAAAGAATGTATCACCAAATCAATTATTAGCATTGCAACAAACAGTTTATCCCTTGATGTGTATAGATTTTTATCAGCTCGCCGCAGTGAGGAGCCTGTATATAGGGTGGTAATATAGGGTGGTGTATGGATTTTTGGTATCTTTCCTTCAAGGGGAGCAGGAAGCCCGGCCCTTGTTCCGTACCTGCTGCCCTCAAGATCAATACAGCCATGCAGGATCTGAGCCTTAGCGGGCCTGAGCCACGACGGGCCTGCAGTACAGTACTGATTAGTGTGAATATTTCATGCCATACAGCTTATAACTGATAGTATTTCCACAACAAGAATAACTTCTGAGGCACGGTGCTGGACCATACAGTTACAGTGACAGTGATTGGTATAGGATAAACCTGGGTTAGACTTAAAGCTTGACTCTAAAAAGAGTAGTTAACTAGTCATATATGTTATTCTCACTCATATTTCCCATGTGCACGAAAGGATCATTGATCACCCATATACTGATAATTTGGTCTCACTTGGATCTAGACTATAGATTCTAGGTCTAGAAAAAATAGGTAGGTTATAAGGGGTTATTATTGGTTTGTATGTCTTTGAAAGCAAGTCTAGATGCAAAGTCTACAGGGTTTTCAGATAATATGTTCATACTAGTTACCAAAGAACCACTATGGTGATATTAATGAAAACTGGTAGAAATTCCTCCCTCTCTATATATGGCCTCTCTCTTGTATTCCAGTTTCAGTTTGAAAAGGATGTTTTTTATATCTGAGTGAATCACTTGAAAATATGGCCTCCCTCTTAAAAACCCTTTTCCAATTTCAGTTTCAGAAGCATGTTTTTTTTATCTGAGTTAATGACTTGAAAGTATCAATAGGAATTCTGAAGATACCAATTTCGAAAGGTAAGTTTCCAAAAAGGCATTATCTTTAAACAATCTATGCAAAAAGCAATCTATAAAATGATAGAACCAAACAACTATTTTCCATGATTAGTTTGTGGCGCATCATTGTAACTCACAATGAGTAGGATATGTGTAACGTACACCATGAGGTAACTCACAATGAGTAGGATATGTGTAACGTACACCATGAGGTAACTCACAATGAGTAGGATATGTGTAACGTACACCATGAGTAGGGATGGGGATCGTTGAGAATTCTACGGTTCGGTTCGGTTCTCGGTTTTGCTTCTATGGTTCGGTTTTATCACGGTTTCCTAAACGGTTTGACATTTCTTGGATACGAAACTACGCAATGGAATGCGTGGCTGAACTTGCCTGAACTGGAAAGTTCTGGAAAGTTCCTATATACTAGCTCCCTGGCCACTTTCTCTACACTCAGAAGGCTTCTGAGCATAGTGAAAGTGGGCAGGGTACCAGACTTGAGAGATTTTGAAATGGCTGTTTGATCGTCGAGCTTGGCAGACATTGTGAGGCCAATGAGGAGGTAGGTGCTGACAGTTTTATTACGCCTCCAGGAACCCTGTGCATGCATAGAAAACCGAACCGTGTAGAGAGAGGTCCGGTTTTTGACTGGTTAACCGCAATGCTCAGGCCGGTTTCACATATGAACCGGTCCACGGTCCCCATCCCTAACCATGAGGTAACTCACAATGAGTAGGATATGTGTAACGTACACCATGAGGTAACTCACAATGAGTAGGATATGTGTAACGTACACCATGAGGTAACTCACAATGAGTAGGATATGTGTAACGTATACCATGAGGTAACTCACAATGAGTAGGATATGTGTAACGTACACCATGAAGTCGTATACTATTTCTGCCACACATTCCACTAGTACACTAGTATTGGTATGCCTTTCACAAAGGGTGTCTATCGATCAGGATTCTAGACCCCCTACAGACAAAATCCATATCACAAACTGGTCTAAGAATGAGAATCGATTGTAATAATAACAAACAGTTAAGAGCAAGATTAATAAATTCATATATCACCAGCCTCTTGGGAACTTTGGTACTTTGCGTTCCATTCCATGAGCACTTAAAATTATACAGATAGAGGCAAGAACAATTAAACCCTGGAAAAAGATGGGGTTTGATTGTTGCCTCTTTTTCTGCCATTCTAGGCTAAAACCTAACTAGTTTATATCTTAGGGTAAAGCAAACATATTTCATATGCCTGAGACCTGTTGTAAGGTATATTTCAAGAATATTAGAAATTTTATTTTTGTCTATTTTTCTGCTATATCTAGGCTAGTTTGTGACTAGCCAATTTTAATTGTTGGAGTAAACCTAAGTATACCCAGCAAAAACACTGCCTAACACCAAAACAAGTTACTAGCAACTTTCTCACATGCCATCGCAGGGATTTGAATATGGGGTGTAGTGAGAGACAGCGAGCAGTCAGTGGCAACACCCTAGACCACTCGCCCATCTGGTCAGGTCCTCAGTGGTGAGAGACAGCGAGCAGTCAGTAGCAACGCCTTAGACCACTTGCCCATCAGGGCAGGCACTCAGTTGTGAGAGACAGCTAGCAGTCAGTGGCAATGCCCTAGACCACTTGCCCATCTGGTCAGGTCCTCAGTGGTGAGAGACAGCGAGCAGTCAGTAGCAACGCCTTAGACCACTTGCCCATCAGGGCAGGCACTCAGTTGTGAGAGACAGCTAGCAGTCAGTGGCAATGCCCTAGACCACTCGCCCATCTGGTCAGGTCCTCAGTGGTGAGAGACAGCAAGCATTCAGTGACAATGCCTAAGACTGGTCACTAGACCATCAGGGTAGGTCCTCAGTGGTGAAAGGCAGTGAGCAGTGAGTGGCAATGCCTTAGACCACTCAGCCATCAGGGTAGGCCCACGGTGGTAGAGACAGTGAGCAGTAAGCGGCTTCGCCTGAGACCAATAGGCCATCAGGGTAGGCCCTCAGTGGTGCGAGACAGCAAGCAGTCAGTGACAATGCCTTAGATCACTGGGCCATCAGGGCATGCCCTCAGTGGTGAGAGACAGCAAGCAGTCAGTGACAATGCCTTAGACCACTGGGCCATCAGGGCAGGCCCTCAGTGGTGAGAGACAGCTAGCAGTCAGTGACAACGCCATAGACCACTCAGCCATCAGGGCAGTCCCTCATTGGTGAAAGACAGCTAGCAGTTAGTGGCAATGCCTTAGACCACTCAGCCATGAGGGCAGTCCCCCAATATTTCAAGGGCAGTGTGACCTTCCAGGAGAAGTGTGACATAGAGGAGAATGCTGCTTGACAAGTCTTTGGCTTATTGTTAAACTTCATGCCATCCCTGACATTTCCTTGTTTTTTTCTAATCTTCAGTGATGAATTATTCATTCTCACACAACCTTGGCTGGGGTCCAGGCGTAATTACTAGCACTTCTCTCCTAGTCTCGCTGCATGCTGAAAATATACAAACAGTACCCTGCCAGCAGGGCTTGAGTTGAAATTCACCTACTGGAGCCCATAATTGGGAGCCAAAACTGCATGCCTGGGTACTTCTGTTATAACTTTCTCATAAAAGCATTTTTCTAGAAATATTTGAAGGAGAAATGTTCATACGTAGTCAACCTACATCTTTTCTTTCAATCGTGAATTTAGTTATGTGCAAAATGGTTTAAGGTCCAGACGACAATTGTCATGGAGAAATCTAAGCATGGCTGGGTTCAAGAGGGGTGCAAGGCAGCTTTTCTGTGTGGAAAACTCTAGCTAAGAATTTGGATTTGGAATGATGTTCATTTTCACTTTTCTGTCATATTGAGCTTAAAAAATGACAAGCCAGTGGCCGATGGTGGGGAAGATCATTATTCTTGGTATAAAACATTGATAAAAGCACAAGTCACCGACAACTTTCTCACAAGCCTCAGTTTAGGCTAAATCCCAGGACCTTTAATTATATTGAGCCAGATAACGCAGCTAAACTCAAGCATACAGTGAAAGGTTTGGCAACACGCTGGATGGTAAAATAAAAATCTTTTCTAAAGGAACCCATCCATAAGTCATTGTCTCATTTGTCTGCCCAAATACAAACGTAGGTCTTGCTGGAGATGTAATAATAGCTAATGTATGCTATAGTTGCAATGTGTGATAGCAACCGCACTTAATTGACATGAAGTGCTTGACCAGAACACTACATGATTATATAACGGAGTGCATACTGTTAGTCGCTGGAATTAAACATAACTCCTACAAATGGTTGTTATTGTGTGAGGAAACAACGCACCTGTGTAATTCTGACATGATGAATAGCAGTAAATGAATATTTTATCAACATCAGTACAAATGTCACTATTTGCAGATATTGATGAGGAGCAATTTGGATATAACCTTCACAAATTGCTCTCTTGTCCATTTCCAAGCAACATAACCATTGTAAGGACCAGTACTCATAGGCATAGTATCTATTTAAGGGAAGATTGTTCAAGGTATTCAATCAAGCTTATTGGACCATGACTTACATGCTCTAGTAATCTTACCTACTACACACATTAACCCATTATTCCTTAAGAGTTCCTACAGAAATTGTTGTCTCGATCTAAGATACTTTTACAATATCTTGGGAATTGAGAGTGATTTCACAAAAGCATTTGAGTTGTTGTCTTCATGAAAATATTCTTTTCATAACTATGCTTTTGTCTCCAAAATTTCATCAAAATCCTCCGGCTGATTTTGGCCACTGCAAGTATTAAAGGGTTAAAGGGAAATGCCTGAGGTGGCCTGCTGCTTTAGAGTACAGTTAGCTGAAGTTCCTTCTTATCCCGGGTCTAACAATAGAGCAATTCCACACATGACTGCACAATCACAGAGTGAAACCAAGTGCCCTTCATACACCACCGGTTCAGATCGATGGCCCCCACCCTGTATATATGATACCAGGGCAGTCAAGGGTGTTCATGGTACACAAAACGGCCCCCACACTGTATATATGATACCAGGGCAGTCAAGGGTGTTCAATGTACACAAAACGGCCCCCACGCTGTATATATGATACCAGGGCAGTCAAGGGTGTTCAAGGTACACAAAACGGCACCCACGCTGCATATATGATACCAGGGCAGTCAAGGGTGTTCAAGGTACACAAAACGGCCCCCACACTGCATATATGATACCAGGGCAGTCAAGGGTGTTCAAGGTACACAAAACGGCCCCCACACTGTATATATGATACCAGGGCAGTCAAGGGTGTTCAAGGTACACAAAACGGCCCCCACACTGTATATATGATACCAGGGCAGTCAAGGGTGTTCAAGGTACACAAAACGGCCCCCACACCGTATATATGATACCAGGGCAGTCAAGGGTGTTCAAGGTACACATACGGAGGGAAAGACTACACGCGGGGGCCCTACATATGATATGGAGTTCATGCTTTTTCACAGCTGCAAGTCTTGTTGTCAAATTACTGCCTAACAATGGTTTCTTAACCACAATCTTCTCTTTTAAACCTGTTCATAAACCTTTCGGCAGTCTCAAAAGGTCTAACTGTTTTGGTGATATCTCCCTGATGGAAGCACTTTCGGATATCATTTGAAATGCAAATTAACTCTCCTTAAAATTGATTGCAAGTTGAAACATTTTTTATTGCTAAGTTATTATTCCCTAAAGTTTCTATCCAGCAAGGTTATCTATGACAGCAGCGTTGCATGATTATATATGACTTATTTGTCTTATTTGGTTGTGTCAAGTGGAGTTATTATTAAAGCTTTGATCATCCAAATTGTTTATTCGTTCTATCAAAGATTCATCTAAACATTTTTTCAATGTATATACTTTATATATATATATATATATATATATATATATATATATATATATATATATATATATATATATATATATATATATATTATAAAATTTTATATATATATATATATATATATATATATATATATATATATATATATATATATATATATATATATATATATATATTTATATATATATATATATATATATATGATATTCATAATGACCAATACTTTATTAGGTTTTCTCATATAAGACAAGGAAATAATACCTGTTAAAGCTAAAAGAGGCATTTAAAGCCAAAAAGCTTTAATCCAATTATACTGCAGGTTTCAAATTACTTGGGTAATTCATTCATAATCTGAAACTCACCAGCTTGTAAATTTCGAGTACTCGGAAGTGGCCAAGAGTGAGTTAATTACTCACATTTTCAAGTGATGGTCTGAACATTAGTTAACAGTTCCAGAGACTTCTTTTTGACCTCAGGGTCCTACTGCATGTTTTTCAAGACTTTGGTTGTCCCATCCATGCCCTGTCAGTCAGCGCTCTCTATACATGTTCCTGTCACCCAAGAACCTTCGTGACCCGAAGGCCTATACCGGTTTAAATGAATTACTTGCGAACATTGCCAGATCATTAAATGATAATAGCTGACTTAAGGCTACCAGCTTTTGTCGATATTAGTAGGAATTAACTGCTTTCCTTAACATGCCTGCTGAATTATTAAAGATCTAATCCCTACGGGAATTGTCAATAGCATATAGAATGCTACTAACTTCAAACAATCATAAGTAATTTAACTGCACACATTGATCAAGGAACGCTTTTGAATTGGTTGTAAGCAATACTTATCAAAAGTGAAATTAGGGATTATTACTGTTACTCAATATACAAAATCAAATGAGAAAAAGTACTGTGTTGTTTAAGATCTGTAATACTGGTACTGCTTAACAATATCAATTTGACTTCAATCAAGGTCTAGCTAAACTCATTCTGACCTTTTTTCATCCTCCAATGTAGTGTTAATATCACATTGCCTTTTTCATCTCTTTCACATATTTGATCAACTATATGGTTTATAAGATTTTGAAGGATTTGAATTCAATCCTCCTTTAATTGGATTTTGTCTGAATAAAAATTGAACAAATCTGAAAACTCTGCACAGCAATATCTTAAGTTAAATTTAAATATTGTTATTACATTTCTTTAGTACTTTTCTTTTCACTTCAGGCCAGGTATTTGCAGTGATAACTTGCTAGTATGTTCTTATATGTTACTTAAGGAAATCAATAAAACTACAATATGACATAGCGTAGTCCTTGGTTGACATACAGACTCTCTGTACAGCAGAGTAAACACCTTCATGTGCTACACTGATTAATTGATCACTCTAAGTTACAGTATAATGGATCAGCAAACATTACTCTACTTACTGAGAAAAATGATGTATTATATGTCACACTATATATTTGCTCAACAAACAGGCTTGCAATATGATCCTATTAATATATCCCTCTTTTATCACTACCATTACTAAATGTGGAGTGTCGCCAGTGTATTGCCATCTAGTATTGCCAGTGTTACCAGGGTACTGCCAGTTCTGTGTGTGGGATTTATCCACTGGCAATACAGGGGTAACAAACTGGCAACACACTGTCAATACTGAGACTGGCATTATTATTAGTGCAGCGATTGCACTAGTTAGTTTAACCTGAAATATGTGCTGGCGCCCCACCCCTACAAGACCCTCACAGTCTGGACGTAGGGCACGGAGGCTCTTTGAACCTAAGTTTCTTTCTAGGTATGATGCGTGGCCTGATGGTAGACCTGAAGGGAGAGTAGGCCGCCAGCACAGGAAATATGAGCCTATTAACCAGGGAACCCTAGCTAAGACCCTGGCTGGGCGTATGGCACTGAGGCTCATTGAACCCAAGTTTCTTTCTCAGTATGATACGTGGCCTGAAGGTAGACCTGAAGCGAGAGTAGCCCCAGCGCTGGGCACATGAAATATAAGCCACTTCACATGAAATGCCTCTGGGGTTTATGGCCTGGCCAGTGGCCAATAATGCCATTTACACTCCAAGGCCAGCAGCGGAGAGAATGGAGGAGTGTGTGTAATAACAGGTGACAATATTGATGGACGATTGTGAGATACACCTCAGGCAGTGTATTGATTCACAGACTTACTCTCACTCACTTCCATTCACAACAAGCATTTCACAGCACCATCGCAGGTATGATAAATAATATAATAACGTACCTGAGATTGATTTAAAATGGATGTGAACATACAATTTCCGAAAATTGAGAAAATGCAAGTACTTTCAAATAAATCTTTTCTAACAACTTATAAGTATTACAAAAATGCATGTCTAATACAGGGGTCAGACTACGGCAAGAAACTGAGGAAGACCACCGGGCTATAGGTTCCCAAAACTTCATAGCCCGATAGAAAATGGTATAGTCCCATTAAAAAACAAAAACAAAAGCGAGCTGCCTCGGTTATCCTAAATTACACACACACATACATATATATATATATATATATATATATATATATTGTAGCGGAATGGATCCCTGGCCGAAGGAATGATCCGACTGACAAATAGAATCACCTTACTTAAATAAAAGGTTTCTTAGTTCTCTCTTGAAATGAAATAAAGCTCAGTTGGGTTTTCTGACTCTTACAATAACGCTTAGCGAAGGTTGGGGATGGATGTGGTGTTGAAGAGAAGACGGGACGAGCAAGTATAAATCAACAATACAGTTTAATCATCACAGTACAATATACATACCACCGCACTCGTTCTCTATACAGCAGCATCAACACAATAAGTCCACTCTATGTAAATGACCATCTCGACATCACAAGTCCACAAAAAGTTTTTGATCTCTCCAATCTAGCTTCAATGTCTGGTAAATCCGGATGTAAATACACACTCTGCTCAGCCACAGTTCTTCTCTATGTTGTCATCATAATCCCCTCTAGATACACATAATAATCCGTGAACAGCTTCAGTCTCTTTCTGGCTACTTGACCTTGTAATCGTTACTCTCTGGGTAGTCTAAATCCAGCTCTCAAGCACCTTAATCCGTCTGTAAACACCTCTGTCGTTAACTCTACTTCTACTCTACTCTAACTCTAATCCAAGACTTCTCACTTCAACGACCTATTCTAGACTGACGTGATTTCGAATCTAACCTAGTTTCCCGCCCTTCCTTCCAATCGCACGCGCGGTACATCAATCGTTGAGGCCGCACGAGCGCTACGTCACAGAGCACTCGAAATAACTAGATACTTTGTCGCACGTCTAAATGCTAGGCTCTGCGAAGGCGGAGACCCAGCTTACAATAATAGAAGTGACGGAACATGACCTGTTTCTTAGCCCTGGGGTCATTCCGTCACACAGCCCCCGACTTGCTCTGAATCGTCCTCGATTCTTAAATCTCAAAAATTTCCAAAAAGGGAACTCTAAACGTAACTCGAACGTTAAACAAACAATTCTCTCGAACAAGTTCTAAACTCGTCTGTTATGAACAGACTAACCAAGTGACACACAGGTCACTAAACACAGTATAGAAATACCAACTTCTAATGTACACAATTCCCGAGAGTGGGCAAGTCCTGGACTTCCGGTCCCACTCTCCCAATTATCGCTCACTTTGTTTACTTTCAATATCGCTCAGCGAAATACTCTTAACTCTCGAAATCTACATAAACACGAACTCTGCACTGGAGCGGAATACTTAAAAAGAACTACCATAACTACTAATTAAAAATAAACGCATCTCTATTACCTAAACGTTAAACGTTAATTCTTAAAATACTCGACTTATATAAAAATCTTTGACTAGGAAAATAGCACTCTGAGTTAACTCTAAGAACAATAAAAACATTGATAAAACATGGCAAGATAAAAACAATCAAAATCAGGCAATACAGTGGTTTACTCACGTTACGGCTACCAGCTGTTGTGTCGCTAAGGTCTCAAAATTGTTCGCTTATCTTAAGTTCACTAAAAATGTGAACGACTCCGACACACCAGCATAGTCCAAAATCTCTCAAGTGTCACTTCGTTAAAACTTCTCCTTGGTCGCCGATTTCTTCCTGGGACGTCATGGATGGTACACAGGTCCGGTAGTTCGTAGAGTAGTCAATAATAATCCAATAATTAGGCACAAAAATCGTCGTGACTGGTTAATCCGTCGCCACAGACGATGGACGTAGTAAGTTGGCACTTCGGGTAATTATCCATGGAAGAGACACAAATCCTCGTGACTGGGTAATCCAGCGCCACAGAGGATGGACGGAAATAGGTTGTATCAGGAAGGGCAGGCAGGTCGAAGGTTCGACCGCTGCTGCTGGGTACTCCAGCGCCAGAAAGTAAAAGTAGACGTCTCATGATGATCACAATAAAAATAATAAATAAATAAATAATGGTTCGCTCAGGCGTAAGATAAATTGGTTCGCTTAATGCGTGAGATCGAGGTTGTCTGTTCTTTCTTGCCCCAAGTTTCTTCACTTAAGCATCCGAGTCGGGCAGGGGTTCCGAGTCGGAGAAGGGGTCCGAATCGGAGATAAGGATGATCCCGTCAGCCGCATCCCGGTCTGCCATCTGCTGTCGCCGCATCCCCTCCAACACCCCCCGATCAAAGGCCTTCCTCTCGAGGTCCATTCGGATTTCATCGATGCGCGCCCTGGTGAACTTCTCCATGTATGTCATCAGTTCATCAGGGCTGGTTCTCACGATGGGGCTCAACACGTTGGCATCGAAGGTGAGACGACGAGACTGCTCGATAACTTGTCCTCGCTGGACTGCTCTGATGTCGTAGGCTACCGCCAGGGTTCCCCTCACTTCAACTTGGTCTGTTTCTCGGTCTTCTACTGGTGGGAATCGGGCCATGGTCTCTTCACTCCCCACCAGCGTTCGTGTTCTCGAAGTTCGGCCTCCGCTCAGTTCGTTCCACTGTAGTTTTAGGTCTTCCAGGCTTGTCGTCAGGGCGTCTATTTCTTCCTGCTTTCCGGCTGACTGCTCCTGGACAAGTCGGATTTCATTCTCCGCCGCCGTCAGCTGCCGATCTCGACGTTCTATCTGGTGCTGCATATGGTCGATCTCTAATCGGCAACTCTGCACCAGTTCTTGTGCTTCTTTGGCCTCTAGTCGGATCTCCGTCACCTGCTTCTGTAGAGTCAGCCTCTCTTGGTCTTGGCAATGGGCAGCCTGCATGGCTACCTTCGTGGCCTCTTTGTTGGTGTGTTTCTCTAACCGGAGATCTTCTAGCGCCGTCTCGCAACACTCTCTGTAGTTCGCAGCATCCTGCTCTGCTGCCCTCAAGCGAACGTCAAGCTGCCTCTTGACTTCTTCGGCTTCTTCCATGCTGAGCAGGGTTTCGGCCAGCATCTTTTCGGTGGTCTCTTTCTTTCTCTTGTAGTTCTCTGTTGCCTTCGCTGTCTCTGCGCCAGCCCACTCTGCCATTTCATGTCGGATGCTGGTCACTTTCCGGCGTAGCTGCTGGATGGTTCGCCCATCGTCTCGTCGACCCGCCACGGCCCTCTGCTCGGACTGGTGGGCTAGCAGGAGCGAGTCTTTCTGGGCTCGACACCTGTCGCTCAGCTCTCTGTACTGCCGCTCTAACTCGGTCTCGTGTAGCGTCATCAGGTCGATTTTCTGTTCCATCTCGGCTTTCGTCTTCAGCGATACCTTGTGGCTTTCTTCGAGGGCACTGTACTTTTCCCTCCAGAGGTCCTCCACATCTTGCATGGACTGTAAAAGTTCTGCTTCGACGCTCTGGATTCGCTGTGCCAGCTCGTCCCGCTCTGCCTCGGCCCTCTTCGCCCTGTCTGTATTAGCTTCATACCGCACGTGAGCCGGTTGCACTCCACGGGGATGGTCGTCTCGAGGGTAGCCTCCCGCTGCTCCGGGCTCGCTACCTTGGTGCCAGTTATCGCCTCCCCCATAGCTGCGCCTGTCGGTATCTCGCCGGCTTTCTTCTCGGGAGTTTCTGCGGGTGCGAGGTGGTGAAGGTGTCCTCGTTCGCTTCCTTGGTGGTGGAGTCTCGCCTTCCCATCTTCTCGCCTCCATGCGATACATCGCACTCGCCGAAGTAGGCCGCACCATCGGATCGAACGGCGTCTCTCCCCTCTCTGTTTGCTGGTATCTCTCCTCGTCGATCTCAAGACGTCGGGCAGGGAAATCCGGGTCGTCGACGGCGCTAAACGGGTGCTCCGATGGGTAGAATGGAGCCCCAGGCACGATGTGTCCGTCTTCGACTGCATAATACCCCTTCTTCCACTTGACTTGTATGCACTCGAGTTCTTCGGCATGATGTTTCATGTAGTGCATCTTCATCTCGGTAAAGTTGCAGTCTACGTAGGTGCACCGTCCGCCATGTCCCGTTCCCTTGTAGCTCAGGCACCTCCACGCGTGTATTCCCCTTCCATCGTGCAAGTCTAGGTTGTGTCGGCCCATATCTCGAAAATTCCTCTTGCAGATGCCGCAGTATCCCTCTTCTCGAAGCGAGTGTGTCGGCTGCATGCTCATGTTGCTTTCTTTTGTATCGGATGACTTGTTGACAATGGGATTAGCGGCGATTAATTCGTGATCTGTTTGGTTCGCTCAGGCGTGAGATGAAGAATGGCGTCTTTCCGCTAACTGGGTCAATCTGGTGATGCGGTTCCGGGGGTGTGGCACCCCTTGGAGACATCTGATTGGTTCTCAGGTGACCTCTGCGACACTTGTTGTTTCTCGGACTCTTTCGCCGCCGCCATCCTCCACCATCACCGCCGAAATATCTCAAGTCTCCCCGTTCTCCAGCCTCCACGTTCCCGCATTCTATTCAGTTACTGCTTGACTGCTTGCCATCAGCTCGGTTGGTTTCTATTTCGCCGCGCGGAGATTATTTCTGTACTTTCGCCCACGGCAAATTCCTCGCTTCGCCAACTAGGTCAAACTCAGCCACTGCCGTGACGTCATGCGGGGACTCCCTCTCACGTGCGGGGAAACCCCTTGGTCTCCAGATGGGACTTCTCACTCGACTCGCCAACACTCGACGCAGCAACAGGCACAGTTCGCCGCTCTCCACAGTCTCTATTCTCCTGCAGTCTCTCACGCCAGAGCGTCTCTATGTCTTCTCTCCAGCAACTTTCTAACGCCAGAGCGATTCTTCTTCTCTTCTCCAGCAACTTCCTACGCCAGAGCGAATCTTCTTCTCTACTCCAGCGATTTCCTACGCCAGAGCGAATCTTCTTCTCTTCTCCAGCGGTTTCCTACGCCAGAGCGATTCTTCTTCTCTTCTCCAGCGATTTCCTACGCCAGAGCGAATCTTCTTCTCTTCAGTTTTCACACTTCAGAAATTTCTTTTGTCTTCACTGTTCTTGGTGGTCTGGATGATGCCTTCACCCTACTCCCCCTCTTCTTTTACGCTACAATCTCCTGATTGTTCTGGGATTTTTCTTCCGGATGCCTTCCTTTCTCGTTTCCATGGCAACCATTTCTCCCCAGGTGTCATCTTAAGGACTTTCTGTCGGACATTTTCTCTCCATCGTCTCTTCCTACTGGTACTCAGGCGGCTGGTCACCTCCCCAAGTGGTCGAAATCACCATTCTTGAATTCTAAGATGTTCCCAGGATGTGCTAGCAATTTTGAATTTAGTAAATTACTTGGCGTTCTTCTCACTCTTCAAATGACTCCTCCTCCAGCTAGACGAATATTCTTCAGTCCTCACGGTGCATTAGCTTTTGAGTTGATGTCAGCATGATCCAGGGTTGTAGGAGTTATCCTTGTTGCTGGCTAGTCTTGCCATTTCCCCTGCTACCAGCCGGCACAGCATATGCACGCGTATTTCGTAGCTCGAACTTCAGTGTCTTGTCTTTCTCTATCCTTCACACTTCCATACGATCTCTCTCTGCCTTAGACCACCTGGTTTTCTTCATTCTCTATTCACACCCATAGCGCTGCGGAGCTCTTCTTTCTCTCCGCCCCGAGGTTCTCTGGGAATTTTCTTTCTCTGGTCTCACGTCGGGTTGGTCATCACCACTTTCGGAGTCTACCGATGTCGGAATCTCGTGTTCTCTCGGCTCGTCCTCAGCTCCATCGGTGCTAGACCAATCCCCGGGCTTGACAAAGGTTATCAGCCTCTCTCCATTGACCACTGTTCTCTTTCCTTTCTTGTCTTCTATTCGGTACGTCACGTCGGCCATCACGTCGATCACGGTATAGGGTCCCTTGCACTTGTGTTCAAACTTGGCAGCTCTACCCTGTCTTCTAACCTTGGTGATCAGCCAGACTAAGTCTCCCACGTCTCTCCGGTGGCCCATTGCCCCCCGATCATGCTGCAGTTTCTGTCGTCGCATTGCTTGACCGGTGACTTCTCTGGCCCGTCGGTGGACTTTAGCCAATTTCTCTCGGAGGTCCCAGGTGTGCCCCAGCTCGTCCTGCTCCACCAGGCTGGTGGGCAACTCGGACATGGTGAGTGCCAAGGGGACGGTCATCTCTCTTCCAAACAGCATCATGTGTGGTGTCTGTTGAGTGGTCTCATGCACACTGGATCTGTAAGCCATCAGGGTGAGGGGTAGGATTTTATCCCAGTTGTCGTGTTCTTCTCCTATCAGGCTTCTGATCATGGCTCCCATCGTACGGTTGAACCTCTCCACCATTCCGTTTCCCTCAGGGTGATAGGCAGTTGTTCTTGTCTTGCGTATTCCCAGTAATCTGCACACCTCTTGGAACAGCGTACTCTCGAAGTTTCTTCCCTGATCGCTGTGGATGGAGACAGGGGTACCATATCTGCTGACGAAGTCATTCACCAGGGCCTCGGCTGTCTCGTCCGGCAAGGCATAGGCTTCTACCCACTTGGTAAAATAACAAGTGATGACTAGGATCTTCGAGTTCCCTCTGGCTGTCTCAGGCAGCGGTCCATACATGTCTATGGCGATTCTCTCAAAGGGCGTCCCCGATCTCACAATGGTCATAGGATTCTTCCTGGTCCTGCCTCCCGGTCCCTTGGCTCTGACGCAGACCCCGCACTGGGCCAGCCAACTCCTGACGTCAGCTCGCATGTCATACCAGAAGTACTTCTCATGTAGACGTGCCACTGTTCGCTTCACTCCCAGATGAGCTGTCCACCTCTCACCGTGGGCTTGCTGTAGGAATTCTCTCCGCTTGCTCCTTGGAACCAACACTTGAGTGTGAACTTTCGCTCCGTCGGAACTCTCCCACTTTCTGTAGATGACACCTTCTCTCATCTTCAGGCGTTGCCATTCTCCCCAGTAGGACTTGGTGGCCAAGCTGTGTTCGGATATCTCATTCCATCTGGGTCTCTCTTCCCCCCTGGCCAGCCTAGTCCAGATTGGCGCGATGTCGGGGTCTTCTTTCTGCAATTCTCTCCACTCAGCATTCGTCCACAGCGGCTGTATAGTGACCGCTGCCACCCTGTGGTTTTCCTCTGGACGAAGGCAGGTGATGTTCTCTTCCACCTCTTCAGGCGATTCACTCTCTGTACTCTTGATTTCGGGGTCACCACTGTCGGAGCTTCTCCCCCTCTCTGGTTGTTCGTTTGGCCGTCTGCTCAAGCCGTCGGCGTTACCGTGACTCCTGCCAGCTCTGTGCACAATTTCCTTGTTGAACTCTGCCAGGGTATTCTGCCACCTGGCCCACATTCCCGTGGCGTCTTTGAAGGTTTGCAACCACCTCAAGGCGGCGTGATCTGTGCGTAGCTTGAACTTTCTTCCTATCAGGTAGTGCCGGAAATACTTGCAGTAGAAGACCACCGCCAACAGCTCTCTCTTTGTCACGCTGTAGTTCCTCTCCGACTTGCTCAGCCCCCGACTTGCATATGCTATGGGTCTCTCTACGCCGTCTTGCACCTGCGACAATACCGCCCCGATTCCTGTGGCACTGGCGTCGGTATCTAAGATGAAGTCTTCCTCACTGCTAGGGTAGGCCAGGATGGGGGCCTCCACCAATTTCTTCCGCAGTGTCTCGAAGGCAACCTGGCATTCGGTGGTCCACAAGAAGGGTCTGTTCTTCTCCGTCAGCCTATGCAGGGGACGGGCAATTGTCCCGAAATTCTGTACAAACCTCCTGTAGTACGATGCAGTCCCCAGGAAGCTGCGTACCTCTGTCTGCGTGGTGGGCACTGGCCACTCTCTCACTGTCTCGATCTTCTCAGGGTCCGTCATGACTCCCTCCTCCGTCACCACGTGCCCCAGGTAGTGTACTCTCTTCTGGAATAAGCGACACTTGCTGGGCTTGAGCTTCATTCCCGCCTGTCCTATTCTGCTCAGGATCGCATCCAGGCGGTCCAGGGTCTGCTGCTCTGTTTTCCCGAAGATGATGACGTCATCCAGGTAGATGAGGCAGGTTTCCCACTGTAGTCCCGACAGCACTGTTTCCATAAGCCGCTCGAAAGTACCGGGTGCTGTACTCAAGCCAAAGGGCATGACCTTCCAGGAATACAACCCCCCGCTGGTTATAAACGCGGACTTCTCTTGTGCACTCTTGGACATTCCCACCTGCCAGTAGCCGCTGGCCAGGTCAAGGGTACAAAACCACTTGCTTCCTCCCAAGGCATCTAGTGAATCATCGATTCTGGGTAAGGGGTAGGCGTCCTGGATGGTGTGGCTGTTCAGACGTCGGTAGTCTACGCACAGACGGGTCGTGTTGTCTTTCTTTTTCACCATCACCACTGGTGCCGCCCACGGGCTTGCCGACGGCTCTATTAAGTCCCTCTTCAGCAGGTCGTCCACTATTTCCTTGGCCTCTGTCTGTTTCCAAAACGGGAACCTTCTGGCCGGCTGCCGCAGTGGTCGCAGGTCTGGGGGTGTCCTGATCTCATGCTGGACCAAATGTGTCCGCCCCAGGTCGTCTGGCCCACTAGCAAAAGCACTCTGGTGTTTGGTCAG
The DNA here is from genome assembly GCA_963942565.1 of Maea johnstoni. Classification (NCBI taxonomy): domain Eukaryota; kingdom Metazoa; phylum Annelida; class Polychaeta; order Spionida; family Magelonidae; genus Maea; species Maea johnstoni. The sequence goes on along the minus strand of OZ012690.1, from coordinate 47,187,029 downwards.
CAGCTCCGCCAGTTTCTTCTTCCCTTCCGACGACAGGTTTTCACTTCCCTCTTTACACAATGGCCGCAGGAAGTCGGGCATCTTTTCTGTACCTCTTTTCTGCTCTGGTTCTTTCTTGGTTTCCACGGGGACGGGTGGCTCTCCGGCCACCGGGGTCACTACTCCTGCTGGCGTGCCCTTGTAGATCGTGATAGGTTCGCTGGTGGTATTGAGGAGTCGGATGGGTATATAATCTTTGCCCACATCCACCAGTGCTTTCCCCACCATGACGCCCCTCTGTCCCATCTTCCCCTTCGAACTAGGTTCCACCAATCCTGATCCTCTCACTCTCTCCAATTCTTTCGTGCGGCCGCAGATATACCCCGTGGTCAGGATTTCCTTTCGGGGGGGTATCACCACTGTTCTGTCCGCCAGCACCTTGCAACACTTCGACAGCCCTGATATTCTCTGGCTGATGTAGGGGACTGTTTTTCCTCCCTCGAACTCGACTTGTTGAGTATGATGGTTCACCATGATTCCACCCGCTCTCTGTAGTCCTATACCTAACACGACGTCATCGGCTATCTCGGCGATCATGAAGTGTCCTACCAATATCGTTCCACACAAATCCACTTCTAGTTCCACTTCTCCCCGAACTGTCACTGGTGATTTGTCGATGGAGACTAGCCTCTCTCTGCACTCTCTCAGGGCCAGGTCGTTTCTATTCGGATGGTTCAGGTAGACCTCGGGCGAGATAATCGACTTCGTGGCGCCGGTATCCAACAAGCATTCGTACTCTTTTCCGCCTATCTTTCCAATCATGTAGGGGCTCCCCTCATCTTCCCCGTCGAAGTGTATTTTCTTGGGCGTCTGTTCTACTCCTCCTGTGCCGGCCCTCCTGCCCCGGGGGCGGCACTCGGTCCGTTTCCCGAACCGGTCTTGTTGGGACAGTCTCTCGCCATGTGGCCTGGCTGTCGGCAGCTATAGCACAGGAACGGCCTCTGTGGTCCTCCAGCACCCTCCCATCTTCTGGGCTGCAACTTCAGGACGAGTTCTTCCAGGGCCTCTAATTTCGCTTGGATGGTGTTATCCGCAGTGGGTGTCGCGGTCCCCACCTGTCGGGCTACCGTGGTCAGCAGGGGTTTTCCCTTCAGCTCTTTCGCGCCACGCCCACTTTCGGTGCCCTCGTACTTGATGGCTAGGTGCACTGCTTCCTCCAAGGTCTGGGCATCCCCTCTGGCGGTCAAACGCTGTATCTTCTCGTCTGCAATCATCTCGATGAACGCCTTCTTCATGAGACGATCCTTCAACTTCCCTTCTGCGTCGGGGTAGGCCAGGGTGAACAACCGTCGACACACGTCACCCAACTCCTGCAGACTCTCTTCTGGCTTCTGGCGACGCTGCGCTAACTCCATGGCGTGTTTCTCGGCCTGGTCATCCGATGCGTAGCGCTGGTCAAGAACCCTGACGATGTTTCGGTACGAGGATCTCTCGGCGTCGGACAGGTGCTGCACCACCCGTTGGGCTCCTCCCTTCATAGCCGCGATAAGGCACAGGCTTTTCTCGCTTTCGCTCCACTTGTTGAGCTTCGCTGTCGCCTCGAAGTGCATGCGATAATCCACCCATGACTCGCTCACCCCGTCAAAGCGGTCCACTCGGGCGTTTCGCCAGTGCTCGGATGTCTTCGGCCGTTGGGGCTCGCCCGTTCCCTCTGTCCGTGCTGCCATGGCCCGCTGCGTCTCCGCTATCGTCTTCAACGTTCCTCCCATCAGGGCTGCCATGTCTGCTATCACCTGTTCCATACCAATCGGCTCTCTCTCTCGCGGTGACTCTGTACCTCGGGTCGGGGCTGTCGTCCGCCCCGCCCCCACAATTCCCTTCCTGGGAAAGTCAATCACCCCGGAGCTGCTACTGGCCAACGGCACTTCCATCAGGGGCACCGTAGTGTCCAACGAAGCGTTGACCGCTCCTCTTCTACTCGCCGAGGGATGGCCTGGTGGTGCTCGTATACCGCAATCAGCTTCTGTCCTCTGCTCGGCTCTGGAGGTCACCCGCTCCCCTGTGACGTCACGGCACGGTCGATCTGGCGCCACCGACTCTGCATCTGACGACGAATCTCCCGCCTCTGCCTTGCTATCTCTCTGAAGAACCGCTTGTCTCTCAGCTACCGGTCGCTCGGACGGCCACTCTGTCGCTCGGGTTGCACCAAATGAACGATCTGCTGATATAAAATCGTCCAAACGGGCACCCGAGATCTGTTCTCTGAAAGTGTTAACGGTTCGCTCAGGCGTAAGAAAGGTTCGCTCAATGCGTAAGGAATCGGTTCGCTCAGGCGTAAGAAAGGTTCGCTTTATGCGTGGTTTGGACGATAATTCTGTGTCTTGAGGTGGACTCAATGCCACTTTTGGTGAATGTTCTCGCCCAAACTCCGATCCCGATCTGTTGGCCGCCGCCATCGCCAGTGACTGCGCCGCCAGCCACGGCTGCGTGATGTCTACCCCCTCGAGCCGCAACGCACCGTCCGCCTGTTCCTCCACCACCTCGACAATTTGCTTTCGTTCCGCTTCACCTTCCATCCCCACTGATTATTACTACCAACTGTGAGTTCGTTCCGACAAAAAGTTTCAAGAATTTCGCCGATAGTGTTAAACACTATCCCACCGCTGTCACCAAAGAAGAGTGTGCTATATGTAGCGGAATGGATCCCTGGCCGAAGGAATGATCCGACTGACAAATAGAATCACCTTACTTAAATAAAAGGTTTCTTAGTTCTCTCTTGAAATGAAATAAAGCTCAGTTGGGTTTTCTGACTCTTACAATAACGCTTAGCGAAGGTTGGGGATGGATGTGGTGTTGAAGAGAAGACGGGACGAGCAAGTATAAATCAACAATACAGTTTAATCATCACAGTACAATATACATACCACCGCACTCGTTCTCTATACAGCAGCATCAACACAATAAGTCCACTCTATGTAAATGACCATCTCGACATCACAAGTCCACAAAAAGTTTTTGATCTCTCCAATCTAGCTTCAATGTCTGGTAAATCCGGATGTAAATACACACTCTGCTCAGCCACAGTTCTTCTCTATGTTGTCATCATAATCCCCTCTAGATACACATAATAATCCGTGAACAGCTTCAGTCTCTTTCTGGCTACTTGACCTTGTAATCGTTACTCTCTGGGTAGTCTAAATCCAGCTCTCAAGCACCTTAATCCGTCTGTAAACACCTCTGTCGTTAACTCTACTTCTACTCTACTCTAACTCTAATCCAAGACTTCTCACTTCAACGACCTATTCTAGACTGACGTGATTTCGAATCTAACCTAGTTTCCCGCCCTTCCTTCCAATCGCACGCGCGGTACATCAATCGTTGAGGCCGCACGAGCGCTACGTCACAGAGCACTCGAAATAACTAGATACTTTGTCGCACGTCTAAATGCTAGGCTCTGCGAAGGCGGAGACCCAGCTTACAATAATAGAAGTGACGGAACATGACCTGTTTCTTAGCCCTGGGGTCATTCCGTCACAATATATATATATATATATATATATATATATATATATATATATGTATATATATATATACACACACACTGCTTATAGTATTGTTATTCCTCTGAGCATGACCTAAAAATGTCAATCTTTTATTATAGCCAGCCGGGCTACAAAGGCAAATATTCTTATAGCCCAAGACAATTTTCTGTAGACTCGGGCTATCATCTAACTGGACCCCTGTCTATATACATGTATATGTAGGTTTTTGTCACAACCACAGAGTGAAAACAATCAAGACCAGGTGTGACAAAATGCTAATGATAAACAATTAAAACATGAAGAACAACCAGGATGTTCAACCTTAACTCTTCCCATAAAGGGTTCAAAGGTCGAACAGAACAGAGTGCCAATTTTACTTCTTAGAAAATAAATACTAGCTACTAAACACACAATATCTATTTCCCTGTAATACAAAAAAAAGCACTACTTATTATGTTCAGAATATCAAATATATTATTCTTGTAATTACAAGTCAGACTATACTCAGAGAGTAATAAGGATTGGAGATCAGTAGAACTAATATCAGACAGGGACTTAGCCAGGATTTAGAAACTGGGTGCCTAAAATTGGCAATTGTTAAATTTTTGGGCGTCCACATTTTTAGGGGGTACCACAATATTCTCAGATATCAGCCATAAACATGTATAAATTTATCAAAATAAGGCATGATATCCTTATAGAATGTCATGGGAATTACATGCAGATGAAAAAAGTCAAATTATATGCTTGAGATTGATATTTTAAGAAATTCCTCACAAAAAAAATTGGGTGTCCTGAGGGGTGCTTTTTAATGGTTAGGGTGTCCAAAAAGACACCCAGACGCCCTGCTGGCTAAGACCATGATATCAGATATCTTCTTAACAAGAAGCAATCAATGACATAAAGTTAAGCCTATAATTACATAGATCTGTGTCATGTATAGTAACATTCCCAGCATAGCACATACATATTTAATAACTACATGGTTTGCATTATTAATAATTCTGGATGACTGACATTTCAAGGATACTGAATTAGTTTTATGTTCAGGCCCAAAGTTCTAGCTATACGTCAAGGGTCGCACAGACAGTCCCAATTACAAAAGCACACATACATACAAATTATTTGAGGATCCTGTATTTGGAATATTTGGTGACCAGCATTACACATGACATATGAATTTTAATCATACCAATGTGAGACTACCCATGCTGTACGGAAACAAAGACTAAGAATAACAATATATATGTAGGAATATAAGAAAATCAATACAAAATCAGCAGGAGAGGATCAATACAAAATCAGGGTCCTAACCTGGATAGACCACCACTTGCTGATAACCATGCAGCGCAGCACCTTCTCTCTCTCCCCCCCCCCCCCCCTCTCTCTCTCCGTTTCTCTCTGTCTGTCTCTGGAGGTACTTATCCTCATTTCAATATGAGATCAACTGCTCATCTCATATATATTTTTAACATGGATATAAACAATCTAGTTAATCATACAGAGGGGGTTCAGCACTACATCCCCTCCCCTACCCCACCCCTTTGTAAGTCAAAATATTGATTTTCTTGCTAGGAATTATCACCCATTTTAGTTTTTATGGAATTGCGATGAACTTCAGGCTAAATTGTGATTAGCGAGTTGTAAATGGAGGAGGAAACCTGGCGAAAAACCACCGCCTAAACCCAAGGCACTGGAAACTTTATTACATTAGTTTTGCTTTAAACCAATGAAGTATATATAGTTCTTTGTTATTAAAACAAGCAAACAAAAAAATCTTTGTTAAAAAACACACACTAATACAGAAAGAACACCCCTACACAACAATCTTGGATCCACCCCTCTAGATTCATATTATCCAAAATATGTGTAAATTCATATTTTTTTAATCATTGTTTCTTTGGATGAACGCTGACTGGAAAATCTTGACTGTGTAGCAAAAAACTATCACTAGGATAGTGATGTAGGAGGAAAGGGATCCGCCCACTAGGTGCCCCCTAGCCCTGGATGGGAAGTCACGGACCAACTGAACCCAAACACCATAATAAATGGTTGTCATTTGCTCTCCACTAAATGCCAAGTTCAATCAATGATCAGTGCCTTGCAAAGGTCAATAGGATGCCGTCACGACAGCCGTGTTAGGAAGACTTTAAAGTACAAGTGAACAGAGTCTGCAATCACGCTATGCATATCCTTTCCACAGCCCGCACAGTACTGCCCATCAGACTCAGTGGCAATACTATACATGCTCTGCCTGTAGTAAGGCAGCCTTCTCAATGAGAGTCTATAGCAACAGCAGCGCCCACGTTCAACCTCGTCTTTTGAATCGAACAAGCTGCTCGATTTCTATGACAGTTCGTATACGCGTAGACATTAAGTAGTTGCATACTTACGTGGTAATCCTCCAGCCATTTCTCAAGTTTTTCTTGGAGAATCGAAAAAGATCCGATGTTCACAAGTCTGCGTAGCGACTCCGCCATTTTCGACGCTTTTGACTGGCGCATGCGCACTGGCAATCGTGCACTTAGTGCAACTTTCAAAAGACACCCTTTCCACTAAAATCAATAAATTAAGTGCAGAATTACCCAACAAAAATCAAAACTTTAATTTTAAACTGAAACTAAATTCTAGAAAAAGTGGGATTCTGCACAAAGTTCATGACCTTTAAAAATGCAAGATGGCGGAACGTGATCATGAATACACTGTAAGCCAAACTTAATTCAACTTGTTTCACTGTCGATTTATGCGAATATCTACATTCTCAGTATCCATTTACTTCATTTAAGACACGTCCCGTCATGGATCCCAATGAGGTGAATGACATCAGCTTAGGTTTATACTGCTTTTGCTAGTAGGGTGGATGGCAAGATTTATGTTACTGACTACTGTTAGAAATAGAACATTAGAAGTTTGTAGGAAAAAGTTACTAAATTACAAGAATGCGAAACATTTCTGCAAGATTGTTGCATAGTTAGAGGAAAGAAACTTTGTAAGTGATTTCTTGCTATAGTGTATGGCTTTTAGATACATTGTAGCTGTTTGTATGTGTTCCCAAGCTTTGGATAAACCAAATAAAATGGGTGTGGTATATGTTTTAACTTATAAATGACTTTAATATAGTTTTAATATTGTTTTTGAAATTTAACCAGAGAATCCAAACAGAAATAACTGATACACCAACTTCCAAAATATACTGATTTTTAAAAAATATCTATAAGAACGATTATTTTTTTGTGTGGGTTGGGCTTGTAATATTAATTGTATAATACATTAGGTAATGTTTTAATAGTTTAAAAGTCTTAGCAACAAAAAGAAAGCGATGTCAAGTTTTCCTTTAATTTTCTTAAGTATTTCCTGGAAGAAGGATAACCGGGAAATGCAGCCATGGGCCAATTACCATACAGAGATAAGGTAAAACGAGGACATGTGACATCGCTGATGAACTTACACACCACTTGGGACTAAGCTGCCTATGTACAGCATATTCAGTGTTGCAGTCTCGTCACTCTGTCATAAGCAGCCCGGACCCTTGCATTTCTAGTGAACCTTCCGGCTGCTAGCAGGGTATATAAGAGGTTTCCTACCCCAGTTCATACGGCTTTGGTAGTCTGCGGTAGTTGCTTCAATAAAGCAAACAGTGAATTTAATAACAATAACAAATCTTGTAAAAATTACTATTTTGAATGTTTGAAGTACCATTATGTTGTTTGTGTGACCTTGTGACTTAGGGGCAAACAAAGGGAGAATTTTGAAAACTCATGTAGGTGTCAAAGCCAAAAAAGGAAAATGAGTTGCATTTGGGGGTCCTTTAGAATATTAGAATAATTGTAAATCAAGTTGATTGAAGGACACATGTTGCTAAAATGATATCACCATGAGTTTTTGTTATCCCCCCCAAAACTGACAAAGTTAAGATGAGCTTTGAGGTTGCTACTTTAGATGTGCATGTTTGACTATATAGTCTATCATGTTTATAAGCCTGTTTCACACAGCAAGCCAAGATTAGCTAATCTGTAATTAGCATCATGTTACGTAGGACAAACGCTGCACATGCTTAAAACTAAGTCTTGCTTTGCATGTGTAATACATGAATGGGATGTTTGTAAAATTATGTACAAACAGATAAAGTTATGAATAGAGCTGTGTAGTTCTTAGTGTGTGGATGCATGTTTTAGGTCTCAGTGTGACGTTCACCTGCACCTAGAATAATCTGTCAATGGCTGTTTTGTGCCATTTTCTGAATGAGAAATTGACATTTAGCATTTCTAGTGATTGTTTGGAAGATAGTTGTAATGAGAATCAAGTGATAAAACTATTCTTGATAGATTAATCTTGAATGTTGTCAAAGCTGTTAAATAAGTGAATTTTATAGTAAACCAGGTCCTTACAGCCAGGATTTGAAACTTGAAGTCCAAAATTGCCAATCATTCAATGTTTCTAGTTAGACCACAGCAAGCATTTATTGATCATAATCATGTATTTACCTGTTGCCTATACCTATTGAGAAAAAGTAACTTCAATTATAAATCTAGCATTCATGTTGAAGAAAGCACATTCAGTTGTTTGCTTGAAATTGTGAAATATTTGTTATTTTCAAGGTTTTTGGTGTCACAAAGTACATAGGCAAGATTAATATTTTCAGCATTTGCCTCATCAGCAATTATAAGAGGTTATTGCCAATCACAAAACTTTAACCCAATTATAGTTTTATTTGTAAACACAATAGAAGGCAATTATTGACAATATTCTAAGTTTAAAAAATCTATGCTTCAAGTGAACTTCTATCATAAATTTGGAGGATGTTTTCCTTTCTTTTATGCATGCTATACAATACATATGAAAACAGAATTATGATGTTAATGTTTAAATATGTAAGTGAAGAAAAGTGTACATTTAAGTTCTGCTTGTGTTTTTGTTCTTTTACTATGGAGCACATTTTGATGTTGTTGTTTTGAGATTTTTATGACTTTTGCACCACCTTTGGTTGTATGCTGTCTTTTGAAGGAGGAGCAGTTGGCTTCAGTATGGGGTTGGGTGGAGGTTGTTCTACAGGGCAACAAAGTAGACACCCCCTTCGTAGTAAGTCGGCGTGATATTGGAAACCATGCAGCTAAACCACCTACTACCACTGTATGGCCGTCAGTTCCTACCCACAACCCCACCACAGCTTCCTTCTAGCTCTCAGCATTAACATGACTACTTCTCTCAGTGTTGGCTGAATGATATTCACTATTTTGCCTTCAAACCCAATTGATACACTTAAATTTCCAGTACTACTGATTTTAACCCATCTTTCCTTATAATGTCCTTAACTCAATATAGAAGGTTTTATTTAGGCTAGTCCCTCAAATGGAAGCATCTTTAAAGGGCAAATGCACCATCATGATGATTTAGGTTCAAAATGTGCCTATATGTGTCACCTTTCAAAAAAGACCACCCGCAAGTCTGTCCTCCTCAGCACTCCTCAGATATGGCTTATGAAAGTTAGTAAAAAACTAGCCTGAGTCTGGGTATAGAGGCTGCCATTATCAGAAGTGGTGCTTATGAAGTGACTGCCAGACCTGCTTCTGATTGGTTGAGAGATATCAGTGGCAGTCACTGATATCTCTCAACCAATCAGAAGCAGCACTGGCAGTCACTTCATACCACTGATTGTGCTTAATTGGGCTTAATTGGCCTGCAATGTCAGCCTCCATGCCCAGACTCAGGCTAGTTTTTTACTAACTTTCATAAGCCATATCTGAGGAGTGCTGAGGAGGACAGACTTGCGGGTGGTCTTATTAGAAAGGTGACACGTATAGGCACATTTTGAACCTAAATCATTATGATGGTGCATTTGCCCTTTAAGGAAATATTTCAATGAGGAATCATAATCATCACCCCACTTTCAACTATCTAAACATTCTGTAAATCTATGCTTTATTTCATGAGTTCTTTTCAAAACCGTGAGTATCAGGGCAACCTTTTCTCACAGAAAAATGTGAGAAATTGAGCCGAATTTTGAGCGAACATGTTAAAGAGTTGTCACAGTGCCAGTATTGTCTTACATAGTTTCAGGTTTCTTTAGGATCATGTTTCATTTGGTAATTGTTTGAAACCAATAAGCCTTTGGCACCCACCTCTCCTATGATACAACCTTCAAATATACATATTTCCAAAATAGTTCCGTCATTTTGAATTTGAAATCCCCCCTCAGTTGTGATACCCCCTGGGTGCTGTTGGCATGAGTGGGTGTGACTTATATATCTATTTCTTTTATATGTGCTTATTCAGTTCATGGGTATGCCATATTTCCTTTAACCCTTATTCCCTTGGGGTGTCCCTGATGTGCTCAGATGACCCACTGAAATACTGCGATTGCTGTCAGACTGGCTGGCTAGTCTACAGCCTAGATAACCTTTAACTCTTATTCCCTTGGGGTGTTCCTGATGTGTCCAGGTGACCCCCTGAAATACTGCGAGTGCTGTCAGGCTATAACCTTTAACTTAACATGCTCCTTACATCAGCATGACCAAGGCAACAAATTAAACAAGGGATGAAAATACCTTTTTTCCATGTTTTGATTGTTTTCCTGAAGTTTTTTATTGCTTGTGTGTGCTTAGAAGCAATCTGCATGGTCTTTCATGTGCACATCCAAAATGCGGTACCACTTGTAGTTGTTCAGACTACACCTGCATCGGCGGCATGAGATTTTTGGCTTGTGTTTTCTGGAATGTGTGATCTTGACTGCTGTGTTTATAGTATGGATTCAACTAGTGAGTGCTACAATAGGATGCATCTGCAAGCACATTGGACGTTTTAGTTATAGTTGTTGTGCATTTCCTTAACATTGATTATTTATATATATTGTCAGTATCTACACTTGATTAAACGTAGACATTTTCCCTGTTAATTATTATTTTACATCCTCTCGAAGAGATTTTCATTTTCTTATCCACCCCTTTTGCTTTATTCTCACCCATTTGGAAAATACAGCACTAGAAATCCCAGAAAGCTGTGTAGAATGTATGGATCATATTAGCTGGATGAAATCTGTGTATTATTTCAGGCTGTTATCTTCTTTTGATTTGGAATAAATACACTTTTAGCATTGAAGGATAGTATATGCAGTATACAATGTCTAGCGGTGGTGAACCATGACACTATCATTGAATTTGTCTCAGATGATGCTAGCATGAATTTGCTTTTGAAGGGTTTATGGTGGAAATGATATTTATAAATGAAGAACAATGTTTCAAAACAGTTATCTAGGTGATGAGGAACCAGAGGCACGAGTAATGAACTATATTCAGTGTCTAATAGTGATCCTATTGCAAAATAGATATGTCCTGGTATCTAGGATGAATTTAACTTCAATCATGTACCCTGGGAGAGCAGTATTACATTCTGGCTCTGATAGTTCTCTCCAAATGTATGTAACTGTGTATTGCCTTTTCGTGCAATCCATATCTGAATGATACAAGGGCAGATCCAGGGTTTCTGTGAAAGGTATTTCTGTATGATGGGAGGGGAGTACATTTTAATTGAGATGTAGATCTACCTCATTGGTTTGAACCAAAAACTAAAGAAAAGTGAAAATTATTAAGAAAAATCAAAATTTCTGAATTATTGCGAGAGAGAGGGGGTTGGGTGGTATGAATCCCCATTGTATCTTCAACTGTAACATTACCTTTGTTACTTGTACCTGTTTTTCAGAGAGGGGAGGATGTGAGTATGAGTATGAGGGAGAAGTCCCTCCACAGGCGCCGCGTCAATAGGGAGCACAACAGTAACTTCAGGGCGGGCTACGTCCACATTAACGAGGAGCACCTCCACAAGGCGGGACTCAGGGGCAGGAAAAAATGCTTCTTCATCATGGCCATAGTACTGCTAGCTCTCTTGGTCATCAGCAACCTCTTGGTGAGTAGAGTATCTTCATCATGGCCATAGTACTGCTAGCTCTCTTGGTCATCAGCAACCTCTTGGTGAGTCAACTTAGTGAAGAATATAAGTTTTTCTCCACAAAAACACATCTTAATGTCACTCCATTCCTAATGAATACATTTTATCCATATATGAAATAGCATCCTAGTTTTGAGATTAGCTCAAGACAACCAGGTTTGACTTTAAGGAATTCCTGACCTCAAATTGTTTTATGCAACCTAACTAAATTTTAACGAACTCCTGATCTCAATTTGTTTTGTGCAACCAGACTTATTTTCAAGAAATTCCTGATCTCAAATTGTTTTATGCAACCAGACGTAATTTTAAGGAATTCCTGACCTCAAATTGTTTTATGCAACCACTTATTTTCAAGGAATTCCTGCTCTCAATTTTCTTTTATGCAACGAAACATAATTTTAACGAATTCCTTATCTCAAATTGTTTTATGCAACCAAACTTAATTTTAAGGAATTTCTGACCTCAAATTGTTTTATGCAACCAAACCAAATTTTAACGAATTCCTGATCTCAAATTGTTTTACGCAACCATACTTATTTTCAAGGAATTCCCGATCTCAAGTTGTTTTATGCAACCAGACTTATTTTCAAGGAATTACTGACCTCAAATTGTTTTATGCAACCAGACTTTATTTTAAGGAATTCCTGATCTCAAATTTTTTTATGCAACCAGACTTAATTTTAAGGAATTCCTGATCTCAAATTAATTGTTTTATGCAACCAAACTTAATTTTTAAGGAATTCCTTACTTCAAGTTGTTTTATGCAAACAAACTTAATTTGTAAGGAATTCCTTATCTTAAGTTGTTTTATGCAACCAGACTTATCTTCAAAGAATTCCTGATCTCAAATTGTTTTATGCAACCAAACTTAATTTCAAGGAATCCTGACCTCAAATTGTTTTATGCAACCAGACTCAGCCCCCCCTTATCTCTAACTGACTTTCCCGTTGCAGGTGACGGTAGTGATTCTTGCAGTGCTGCAGATTGATATGACAGGCATGGCGGCCCTAGAGTTCCTCACGCCCAGCGTCCTCCTGCGCTTCAAGACCAACGCTGATCTGGGCGACCTCAAACCCGCCTCCAGCCAGATAGGGTCGGCCAAAGATTACGACCTCAAGTTTGAAGGCAACAATGCTGATGTAGGTTAAGAGTCCAAATTAGAATCAGTCAAGAGGTTTTGTTCATGTAATATTTGCAATTGTTTCTGATAGTGGACAAGTGCTGCCAAAGAGTCAATAGCATCATGACATGTTTTACCGATACAACATGTATTTTTTCAGTAATGTGTTTATACAGTTAAGAATAAACTCAGAAGTTCTTTGTTTATAACATAGGTATTTTATATTAAGTTTACAATTATTCTGCCGTAGCAACTTTACCATCATGGCAAGTATAAATTTGGAATTTTGATTATCGTCACTTTTTTTGCCATATTGCGGCTAAGTTGACTGGCCAGTTGTAACCGGTGGAGGTAACCAGATTACCTGTCCAAAACCACCTCCTAACCCGAAGTCACTGGCAACTTTCTCACATACCTGGTCGGGATTTGAACCTTGGCATTAGTGAGAGCCAGCAGGCAGTCAAATGGCATTATGCTATGGATGGTGGACACATTACATCTTTAACTTTCTATCACTACTCCGTAATCATGCTATTCTGAAACAGCTGTTGTGTGAAGTATTTACCTCAATCTGTTACCTTTGACTCCTTAGCAAAAGCTACCTTGCTAAAGATAAATCCTTTGAAATGTTTAATCTCCTTTTCCAGGTTATATTTGAAGAGACGGCATACATAAATGGTACTTCCTGTAAGTATAGAACATTCATTATTCTAACTCCTCTATAAAGCCAACAAATTATACTGGACCTGCCTTGCTTGTACTAAATACCTGTGCGGTATAAAAGGGATCCGCCATGGCAAAGTGGTTACAATGCCTGACTCCCAAGCATGAAGTTGCAGATTTGAGTCTCTGCTAGATCCCCATGAGCAGGTTGGCCTGGTTGCTATATAAAATGTGTGGCATTGTGTATGGCTGTCTATGGTCCTTCTGCAATGGAAAGATCCCTTGGAACTATTCTTGACGAGAAGGAAATTTCTTCCTGGTTCCGGGTTTCTATCTCATTGCGATATGATCTAAGCTGTTAAAAGTGAAGTAAAACCCTATGCTTTCCTTCATTCCTTGCTGCACAGTATAAGTCTCACTCTATAACATATAGAGTATTGGAGTGTGTAGAAAACTAACATGATATAAAATGATACCCAAGTGCCACTATGGGTCGGCGTGGTGCAGAATGGACGGATCAAACTACTTGCTATTGATCTGTGGATTTACATAGGTCATTTACCAACCAACTTTGATAGCTAACTCAACCCATTATGGCAATACATATCCAGTTGTTTATTAACTTAAAAATTTTGCCTGTCTAAAAAGTAATTTTTTATAAAACTGCATGTCCAAATGAAGAACTCTACCAGTCCTGGCCAAGTCTCTGCACTGCAGTCATGTTATGATAGTGAAAATATTTTATACCAATCCTTTGTATTTTATAAATCAAATCAGCAAGTTGATTGTTTATTTCAGTGAGAGTTACTCCTAAAATGGGCACGCGGGTGATGGCTGACGATGGTTTCCACGTCACTAACCCGGAGACGGGCCGGCTGCTCTTCAGTACAGACTTTGAGCAGCTGTTCCGTTACCCCAGCAATACACCCAGCGTCAAGGCAAAGGTCATGGTCGCTGCTAGGGTAAGTCAATCTGAAGGGATTCAGGGTTTCGTTTATCCTTACTTTTTCCACCATATTACAGCTAACTTCTGACGGGCCTTTTGTAAGTGAGAAACTGTAGTGTCCAGAAAAAATTACCGCTTAACCCCAAGTCACTTGTAACTTTCTCCCATGTTCTGGCCTAGTTTGGAAACTGTTGAGTGGTCAGCAAGCAAACAGTGGCAACACCTTGGACCACTTGGCCACCATGACAGGCAGACTTTGCAGAGGCATATGAATAAGCCATCAAATTCAAGGATATAATCATATAGAGTCATGGAATGATTTAATCATTAATTATGATATCACATTCAGACAAAGGTTTTCCTAGGGCCGAATGTTATTGTTATGGTAGTAACATTGATCAGCAGCACTATTCACTATTGGGTTGAAGATGAGTTACATGTGTTTGCTCAGTGTTAACGTTATGACCTAAGGGTTCCATTTTTTCATAAGCTCAGTATGTTACTTAATGACTTCGAGAATCAGTGTGACAGTCAGAAGTTTAGCTCCAATGCATCATGTTAAATAACAATACTCTCATTCTAATCTTATTCTCTGCTTTCAGGTGGTAAGTGCGACTAATGAAAGTTTGAGTATCGAGTCCCAACGGAACGCCACCATTAGTGGAAATGAAGGAATTTCTGCCGAATCAAGCCAGATCAAGATACATGCCCGCAAAGATCTCACCCTCGCGAGTCAGGTGAGAAATCTCAGTCCCCCAGAGTCTGACAATGATCCCATACACCAGTGCACCAGTAGAACTGAAGATCCTCTCACCGAATGCAGTCTTCTTTCTAATGGCATTCCCATGACCTGTTCAGATTTTAGGAATCTTAGATATATTTTAAGGATATTTTTAGATGTTTTGAATCAAACTCCCTATGCTGGAGTACCTTTTAACTTTTTGCAACAATTTAACAATGATTGCAACATAATTGCAACATATTTGCAACATAATTGCAACAATTTGTCATGACTTTAATATCCTTCATAGAATGTTCATCCTATAGTTCCTAGAATCTTATTTTAGTAGCAGGGATGAAATTCATATGTTGAATCAACTTTCTTGCAACAATTCTTACATTTTAAAAGATTTTTTGAATGAAAAACTTAGGCAACAATTTAACAATGATCGCAACATAATTGCAACAGTTTGAAATTCATATTTATGGGCTTATGCTGATATTTCAGGAAGCGATGTTGGTTCTGGATGGGGCTGATGGTGTCCTGTTTGACCAGGTGAATAATCTGTCTCTGCCGAGCGTGCCTGATATTGTAGTTGTCATTGTGTTTTCAGGAAGCCATGTTGGTTCTGGATGGGGCTGATGGTGTCCTGTTTGACCAGGTGAATAAGCTGTCTCTGCCGAGCGTGCCTGATATTGTAGTTGTTATTGTGTTTTCAGGAAGCCATGTTGGTTCTGGATGGGGCTGATGGTGTCCTGTTTGACCAGGCGAATAAGCTACCTCGGCCGGACGTGCCTGACCTGAACGTGGCGACGTATAAGCTGTGTATGTGCTGGCCCAGCGGCCGCGTGTTTGCCGTCCCTGCGCCCTACACCTGTGATAAAGCTAGCGAGACAGAAAACCCTTGTTTGTGATCAGAAAACTGATATATCTTATAATGTGCAATATTTTAAATTTCTACCTTTGTAACCTGATAATGCTCAAATGCAATGCTGGCATGAAAAAAAGCAGCCCCTATGACATGAACTACTTGAGTTTTTTTTTACCTAAATCCCATAATGCATTATTCTGTTTTAAAACTATTTTCTCGAACTTTTGTCTGGGAATTAATTGTTTTATTCATCATTGAAATTGTATGATACAGCTACTTGTATAATTTGCTACAAACTCGCCCTGCAGACGTGAATACAAAAAATGAACATAAGGTTCTTAAAATTGGGATAATTAGAAACAAAATACTCACGTTTTTGAAAAAATACTATACTGGAAATCTTTCAAAAGCTATGACTCTGCATAGAGAATCCATATCAGTGCCTGTTACAGTCAGTATATCAGTTGATTACTTATATATCTATATCGTTGTTTAGATAAGTATTACGGACCATTAAATGGCAAGGTTACCCTCTATGTAGATAGCAGAATTGTCAACTAGTGAATCATCAATGACTCTAAAGAATGGTCTTAGTACTTAGGATGTATGTAAAGTTAAGCATATCATCTGGTCATAATTCAAAGAGGCAAATATATGTATAAAGAATTGAATTTCTATTATTGTGTGAGTTTGCTTGAAAGTATTTTCATGGCTGCTACCTTAATAGTGTCATTTTTACCTAAAAGAATTTCCTACCCATCAGCAAAATAGGGGCAGTTGTTTATAACAAAATAAACAGTTTTGTACTTGAAAGTATTTTTGCCTTATTGCAATTTACTTTCTAATATTTTATGGTATGATAACATACAGACAGTTTATGTGTAACCTTGGGATCTTCGAGATGTGAATCTCATCAATGAACACTCTACTTAAAATATTAAAAAAATAAAAACATCAAGGCATTTGTTTTACAAATGAAAGTTTCTTTAGTGTGCATTATACTACTTATAAGCTGCTGTTTAACCTTTCTTTTATGTCATATTGGTCAATAGGTTATATACAGTAAACTGTTTTACAGGGAGAAGTAACCCTTTCTTTCTATAAATGTTAATTTTGTAAAAGTCTTTGTATGTCATCACTATACTCTTGGGTTTTGGCATGTATTCATGTTATTCTGTTTCCAAGTAAAATGAGTTTTAAGATGTTTGGTTTTATCTCTTAGTTTCAATTTGGATTTAAATCGAAAGGTGACAGGACTGTTAAGTTACCAATATCATAGTTCTTTTAAGTTATGGGGAACATGCAGCAAGATATGGTAACAATGGCTGCTTTGCCATTGTTGAAAAAAGGGGTACTTTGCCATTGTTGAAAGCAATGGGTTCTCTGCCATGGTCAATGGGTGCTTTGCCATTGTTGATAACAATGGATACCTTTCCATTGTTGATACCGATGGGTGCTTTACCATTGTTGATAACAGTGGATACCTTTCCATTGTTGATACCAATGGGTGCTTTACCATTGTTGATAACAATGGATACCTTTCCATTGTTGATACCGATGGGTGCTTTACCATTGTTGAGGATAAGTTACACAACGACTAGACCAAATTATAGTCTTGTGGGAAAATTCACAACATTGATCATTTTTGTTTTAGTGTACTTTTATAAACAAAGATGATGTTTTTGATACTGCAAATGGGTAGAGTTGGAAATGTTTTGATATGTTCAGGTATTTACCTCACATTGAGACAGTGCCATCAGAACCTTTAGTGCTGCATGTTCTCCTTCAGGTCTTATCTATGCTATTGGTGTTTTAGTTTTAGAGTGTTTTACTGCTATTCATCATTCTTTACAATGATTCTGAGTCCTGGTTATCTATTACCCTAGTGTCATTACAAAGCAATAGCTTTCAGCCTGTTTAACTATACATGTTCTTATGTCCAACATATCACAAACTTATGAAAGGGAATTATATATCCCTAAAATGAATTTTATAAATGCTTGATAGTGTTACTTAAACACTTTATCAAGGCTGGTAGATGTTAACTCATACAGGCTCATGGAATCCTTATGGGTTCAATATGTTAATATGTGTACTGGTTATTTTTCGAATCTGCATTTGTTTCAAACTGCCATGGATCTGGAAGCTTGAAAGAACTAAAATGTATTTTTATAACCATGTTTGTACCCTATTACATGTAGTTTAACATGTATAAGTAAGTGTGGCTATTTCCCCCTTACTATTTTTGTGTGGTGCTATTGTGTACAGTGTATATACAAATGTAAGTTATTCCTAGATTTATGTAATAAAGTTACAAGAAGAATATGTGTTTGTTTCTTGTATGAATAATGTTGCATCCCTCTGCCCTGTTCTTTATTAGGCACTAAGCAGAGAGGTAGACTGGCAAATAAGCTCATGCATCTGATATAGACCCTCTATTCAGTGGGTAATGGTTATTAGTACATGAACATCATTATATCCATGCTATATATTTATTACAAGTACATGGAGATGGCTCTGGCATGTGTACTGATAGACTACAATTCCAGGGAGGGTACATCATGTCTGACAATTCTGACCAGGTTTGATGACATAACTTACTTCAATGACAATTTCTGAGTCGGTTAATAAAGTTTCACTTCCCATTTAATTGAGCAAGAGATAAATTAATGAGATGAGTAAAAAAAAATTCCTTTGATGCCACTTGCGGTGTCTTCTCTGTTTGAAAGCCAAGCATCAATTACATTCTTAAATAAAAATATTTCCTTGAATGTCAAATTTGCTATATAGCACCTTAAACATCAGGCTTAAGGATCAGACACCTGGACTGTATCCTGGTAAGGACACCCCAAATAAACTCTTCATCCTTTTCACCTGTAACTTTACCAATCATGTTTTAATCTCACACCATATCATAGTTAGGGTTGTGAACCTCATTTCTCGACTAAATATTAAGCAGGGATTCTGATTCCTGATGATATTGATAAAGAGGCCTTAAAATGTTGGAATCTCAAATTGCCTCTTGATGATAAAAGAATAATGTTAAAATGCCTCTCAGGATTGTAATGTTAAGCTTCTAAGGTAGCACTTTATACTGTATAGTATATGTATCTTTGACCTCACCAATGGCAAATACCCAAGTGAAGCAAGTTCACTCAAAGATATCTCCCCATATCTCTGGTTTAGTCAAATGTATATTATAGTTGCAATTGATCTCATTAACTTATTCTTTTCTGGAAATATTCTAGAGTAGCAGGATTATGAATGTAGAATATTCATTGACTTGATCAGACACCTGAATCTCTATAAACTATTTCTGGTTTGAAAGGTCATTTCTCTCCACTTGAAGTTACTGTTCTCTTCAATAGATGGCAGCGTCGCCTTGTATGGCTATAACTTTTTAGTTTGCTTGCTGGCCGCTGAGTGGCAGCACGTGTCGTTTGTGTTGCGTGCCTGGGAAGCCAACCGAGGTCTCCCACCATGTCGCCACCCGACATCACCCGAGAAAACGCCGACATCCACAAAGGTAAAACAAAACTTCAAGAGGATTTACGCAATAACACAACCATTTTATATCAAAATTTAAGTATATCAGACTCTTTAAAACTGTTTTAGACCGATTAAAGGACCAGTTAGCGAATAACAAAGGATCACTCAATTATCGCTCAACTAAAATCTAGGTCAAGTTCAATTTGTGAATGGTATTTTGTGCAAATGAAGGATTTCGGACATAGAAATTGACCATATTTGTTTATTGTGAGTATAACAATATCGTGAAAATGTCTATTCAATTTTCACTTTATCCAGAAAGGAATATTTTTCCTAGACTGCGCAACCCCTGCAGGATCTTATTTGAGAAGAATTGTGAAGTTTTGGTTGGACAGGGTGGGAGGGTGTTTCTCCTGTCCAGATCACTTTTAGGGGAATTGGTAGAAAATTGTCGATGGTCAGATATTTCAACAGCACTGGCTCGCTAGGGTTCAAGGTTTTTGAATAGTTTACACTGTTTACAAGTGTCTTTCCCCTATTCATGGCATTTAATGGAACTTTATTCTGGTCTATGATGAAGGAAGTGCAATGATGTGTGAAGCCATTTCCTGTTAGAGTGTAGATGTGGCTTCAGTAAAGGAAGTGGCCTGAAAAATAAGTCATAGTGCCACCTGACGCCTACAAAACAATATATCTGTACGGATCTAATGAATCAATTACTCTACAAAGTTGTTTTTTTATTATAATAAACCTTAAAGACATGTTCCCTCTCTGTAAATTAAGGATTCTCGCAGTAGGGGTTGCAAGAGTTTCCTTTTAATTTTCAATCAATTTAGCGATTCAACAAGGAAATGCTCTCTATTGAGTATTGACATAAGGACAGTTTAACATAAAACTGACATGTTAATTTAATTATTCTGCTTTTAAAAACATGCTTATATCCTAGTTTAAAACTAAAATCCCTTGGCTTGAGCATATTAACACAGTTAATAATTGTTTTAGTCACTAAGTGCCAAATTAAATCCAGGCAAATCCAAAAAAGGTAAAGAATGATGTATACATGTAAGTACATTCTGTACAGAATTATTTTGAAGAAAAAATATTGCAATCATTCTCAGCTTCTATGGTTAGCTACATAAGTAACAAATTGACAAGTTCAATTCATTTCAATGCGTATCCTATAATTAATGCTTTTAGGAGTTAATGCAAGACCAGGGCAAGACATACAAGTTGCACACTGGACAGTGGACACATTGTTGCATTTTATTGATATTCTAGCATCAATTTAGGTATATAGCGAAAGACTGGAATTGCAAGTAGGCCTAAGAATATGAAGCTTTTCCATAGAGAGGAACTGAGCACTGAATGATTAAGAAATCCACCAATGTGTCTTGTGCCAGAGCCCTACATTTTGAATGTTTCATTTTTAGCATTGATACATGTTTTTCATAATTTCCTTTGAACATATTTTTGTAGAATCTGCATTTTCTTTTTTTTAGGCTTGGTAGACCGTACAAGTACTTAATTCAAGGATCATTGGCCAATTATCCAAACAACAGAATTCCCAATGTCCACTTCATCAATTTTTTCTTTTTCTTCTTTACTCCAGATGGCGAGTGTTGCTGAGTTAGCGAGTTAGGAACCAGCACAACCGCCAAGTAACCGGGCTGAGTTATGAGCAGTCAGTCCAGTGCCATTGCCAGAGAGTTAGCACAAACAGTCGTTAGATTTTGCCGGGACAGCATTGAGTTCTCGGAGCAGGTGCACATCCAGGGGAATATTGTGGTATTAGTGGATGAGCAGGAGGAAATAGTTACTGCCCTGAATGAGAGGATAGAGAGAGAACCAGGTAAGGTATTGATAAGGGAAGCCATCATTAATGGGGACATTCCCCATACAATATTATAGTCAGGATCTCAAAAGGGCCTGTCTAAAACAGCAATTCCAAAATTTCTGCCCCTCCAGATTTAGCTACTAATCTACTTTATATTCTACATCTAATAGCCTATCATGTCAAAAAGGGCACTTTTTACTTCAGCTATGTCCTAGAAGATGGTTTGTATAGAAACTATTTGGTCATTACCCCCAAAAGGTCAAAATTGAAAATTCTTTATAAATAAAGAAATATTTTTCTGTCCTAAAAAGGAGCTTTTAAGGAAACTGCCTACAGTCCAGGGGCTTAGCCGTAATGCGTCCAGCGTGTCATTTGGACACGCAGAACACTGTTTTTTGACAGTTTGGACACCCAAAAGTTTATGTCAGAATTTGCTGAAGATGACTTTTCTTAGAAGATAGAAGATGTAGAAGCTGTAGTGTCACTTTTATAAGACACACAAAGCAGTATCTGGCCTAAAAAAGCAAAATCTGTAAAGGTATATAGGTCTATCTTATTAGTAGTATGTATTTTGTACCACACTTTGGACACGCAAAAGTCTATGAAACCTCTATTTGGACACCCTGTTTCCAAATATCGGCTAAGACCCTACAGGTCCAAAAGACAAGTAAGAGGGGTCCTGGCTAAGTCCCTGCCCCCATATAAAAAAAGTTCTCTTTTAATTTCATTATATTGTCCAAACACCTTACTAAAGGCAGGCGGACTTCACTAGCTAATGAAAAGTGATGCAGGCCTTGACATTAAGTTTTTGAGGCACTTGCCCGGCGGGCAAGTGCCATGAGGCTTTCACTTGCCCGGGCTAAGTTTTACTTGCCCGGCCTCACTAGGGGTACTATGCGTCTGATAATTCCACCGGTCAGCCGGAACAGTAACTGAACAGAAGTACTTGTCCGGCGGTCAATATCACTTGTCCCGGACGACGGGACTGTGCTTAATGTCAAGCCCTGTGATGTATTTGAATTTGTCACCTCTGGGAATTATGGGGCCGTTCTTTATGGACAGGCAATCTTTTGTGAGGGTTTGACCCTTTACTTGTTGTATAATTATATGACGAAATAAATCAAAACACAGGAGGCCCCTACTTTTTGAAGACTCAGTGCAAACTGAAAAGGCTTGAAAAATGGAACAGTTAGTGCAGTACCGAACAGTTCTGTAGGAAACCATTTTGTTTCATTCATTTAAAGTTGATGTTTAAATCCCAATTCTGTTGATTAAAGAAATAGTAAACCACACAAACTTTTCCAGTTTAACAGTATTTTCAGTGGGGGACCCAGATTCTGATGTACACTGCTTGCAAAAGAACCAATGAAAATCTTGAGCCATGCAGAGCTGAACGGGATCCAGTTCAGCAAAGCTTCTTCAAAAATGTTCTTCCCATTAGGATTTATTGTAACTTATCTTATAAAACCCAATTGCCAAACTCCTAGAAGTTTGGTTGTTCTGCTTTCAGGGGAGTTAGCTGGGCCACCGGTCGAGGACGAGTCTTTGGGAGGCGGAGTGTTACCAACAATAGAGTGGATTAAGGAGGAGCCAGAGGAGGAGCATGCTGCCATGGAAACGAAGGACAACAATGCAGCTCCAGAGGATGAGGAGAGGGTAGAGAGAGAGGAGGAGGGAGACAA
Source organism: Maea johnstoni (assembly GCA_963942565.1). Classification (NCBI taxonomy): domain Eukaryota; kingdom Metazoa; phylum Annelida; class Polychaeta; order Spionida; family Magelonidae; genus Maea; species Maea johnstoni. The sequence goes on along the minus strand of OZ012690.1, from coordinate 47,164,241 downwards.
TCAGCAAGAGGAGGAGGTGAAGGAAGAGGAGGAGGAGGACGAGGCAGTATCAGGTAGGTATTAGGATGACCACCCTTGATGCTTTCATGCATGTAGCTGCCAAAACAGCCTGACAATGTCGTTGATATCTCTCCAAATATAGCTATTTTCAGGAAATATTTTAAGTAGAAATGTTGATAAGAAAACAACAAACAATTCCTGTTGAAATATTTTTCCAATTTTTGCTTTACTTCTAATTTATCTTCAAAAGATTAAAGATCCTGACGACTCTTGTCAAGGAGATCTCATGGTATGAATGGGTCTAGCCCGAACATATTATTTGTATGCAAATATCTTCAGAATAAAACGTAAATTTACAAAATATTAAAGATTGAAGATCCGGATGACCCTTGTCAAGGAGATCTCATGGTATGAATGGGTTAACGATAAGTCTAGCCCGGACATATTATTTGTATGCAAATATCTTCACAATAAAACGTAAATTTACAAAATATTTTATAGAGAGTTGTGACCTTGGGTGCCGATCAACATGTCTCTTTCAGATATCTTATGAAAGGTGCTCTGATCTGAAAGATATTACCAACATTGTGAGTGTGTTTTTGTGCACTGTAAGGGCCTGAAAGGGTTAACCTATTCATGCTTGGAAGTTGGAGTTTCTTTCCATGAAAGTGGTGTAGCCAGGATTTCGAAACTTTGTGTCCAAAATGAGCAATCCTGAATTTTGAGTGGCCAATATTTCAATGGAGAATACAATGTACTCAAGTTACGGTCATTTACATGTAATTAGGGAAAAGTCAAGAATCTAGTTAAGTTTAGGGTAAATTAAATTGATAAATATCAATTACCTAACAAAAACATTTTGACTTTGAAGAAAAATAATTATAAAAGAATATACTTTTGAGGTAGTAAATAATTATGTAAGAATATACTTTTGAGGTAGTATATGATTATATAAGTATATATTTTTGAGGTAGTAAATGCAAATCGTTTTCTTTGAATATCATTAATGATATTTTTTTACTATTCAGAGGGTGACAATCAGGAGGATGAGTATGGTGGCGACACCGAGGTAGAGGAAGACGAAACTGAAACGAAAGACGCAAGTTCCGAGCCCGCCATGGTCATCAAAGAGGAGGCCGGAGAGGAAGGGGCGGAGAAAGCAAACAATTCGCAGAAACGAAAGGAGAAGAGTAAGGCGAGTCTGGCGGTCATGAAAACGCGACCATTCAGATGTGATATTTGTGGAAAACGGTTTATAAGTGCACATTACCGTAAGCTTCACCGGGCGACCCACGGCGTCAAAACCAACTACGAGTGTGAGAAATGTAGCCGTGAGTTCCAGTACCAGGCGAGCCTGCGCGTCCACCAGATGGCCTCCCATGGCATCGCGCCTTATAAATGTAACCAGTGCGAAGCAACCTTTCTGCGGGCGGGGCCGTTAAGGGACCACAAAAAGACACATAAAGTGGTGGAAGCGAAGCCGCCAGTTGCTAGTGGCTCCTCTGGTGGCTCGTCAAGGCGTAAACGAAAACCTCGCCATGTGTGGCGCGTCATCCAATCAGACAATGTGGAAGATGATGACGACAATTCTTATGACGCCCAGCCAATAGAAGAGGAAACTGGAGCCGATGATCCCACGGACCGGGATTACACCGTCGAGGAAGAGTACCATGCAAAACCAGCCAACAAACGGCGGGGCCGGCCGAAGGGATCGAAAAACATCAAAAAAGGTCCCAAGGCAAAAGGCCCCAAGAAAGCCAAGAAGGTGAAGATCCCTAAACCACCCAAGCCCCCTGGTGAGAGGAAGAAGAAGCAGCCCATGCCGAGGAACTGTACGATCTGTGGCCAGAACTTCTTCCTGGTGCGGCAGCTGAAGGAACACAAGAAGGAGGTCCATGGCATCGAGCCTCCGGTAGAGGTGAATAAGGCGCCGTGTATCTGTGACGTCTGCGGCAAGGAGTTCAATAAACCCTGGTCGCTCAAGGTGCACCTCCGGCACCACACAGGGGAAAAACCCTACGCCTGTGACTTTTGCAATAAGTGTTTCTACACGGCCTCCAAGCTCACACGCCACGTGCGGACTCATACTGGTGAGAGGCCATATATGTGTGAGGTCTGCGGGAAGCGATTCCGCAGCTCGTGGGACTTACGTGAGCACCACATTAAACACACCGGTGAAAAACCCTACGTATGCAATCACTGTGGCAAGGGCTTTGCCCGCTACCGCTACTGTGAGAACCATAAGCGTATCGCTCATCTGGGCCTGCTCGGTCTGGACGGCGAGAACTCGGAACTCTTTTACTGTGAGACCTGCGGCAAGGCATTCCTACATAAGCGGGATGTCCTGGTTCATCAGAGGACTCATACGGGGGAAAAGCCCTACGGATGTGAGTTTTGCGGGAAGCATTTCGGCTATAAGGTGGACCTTACGCGCCATGTGAGGCTTCACACTGGAGAAAAGCCTTTCAAATGTGAACATTGTGGAAAGATGTTTTCCGACTCGTCCAATTTTAATAAACATAGGAAGGTTCATCAGAAGCGTCTCCTCATGGGTCTGCCGGAGAATCAGTCGCGCAGACAGAAAAGGCATTCGGTAGATCTGCAGAAAATAGTACAGGACGTGCTGAGTAGCAATGACTTGAACGCAGCAGGTGCTAAACCAGACCCTTCAAAGGAGCTCAGTGCCACTGAAGCTCTGTTTACGGCGTCACTGAAGCAGGCAGACTCTCGGCAGCCATCTTCCACTGAGATACCCGTGTTTCCCACACCCGTGCTCAGAACCAATGACTTTCCCCCGTTGTCCGCGTCGAAAAACGAGGAGGCGCATTCTTCCGTGCAGAAAGCAGACAGCTATATTCCTTCCACTACTGACAAACAGGACGACTACACCGCCGCCCTGCAGAAACGCGACCGAAATAACGCCTCAGCGAGAAAGATTGACGAGTTCTCAGTGCAGCAGGCCATGCAGAAAGAAGGGCAGTACTCAATGACTAAAGATTACGGCAGTCCTGTTTCTAAACCGGAAGAATACTCCCACTCGCACTCTCACAGCCAAAAACCTGAGGACTTCTCTGCTCCCATGGCAAGCCAAAAAACTGGCGACTACCACGCTCCGGCGCAGAAAATGGACGAGTATTCACTTCCTATGCTTCAGAAACCTGAGGATTACCCAGCGACCATCCAGCGCAGGGAGGACTATGTCTCGGTGTTGCCGAAGCGGGACGAACATGAGAGGGTGACGTTACCCACACATGAGTCATACCACCCGCCAGTCACCACAGCCACGCATGAGTCATACCACCCGCCAGTCACCACCGCCACGCATGCTCAGGTCTTCCCCACACTCTCCAGGAAACTGGAGGAGGAAAACCGAAGCTTGCCGCCCCCAGATACTTTCCGCTCAGTCCTCCAGAAGAGGCCGGAAGATCACAGGCCCCTGCCCCCCGCAGAGTCATTCCGTGTGCCAATCTCAAAGAAAAATGATGAAGCGCGTTTGTTCACCACTACCGTACAGTCCTACCACCCGCCTATGACGGAGGTGGGGTACAATACTGCCCAGATTGATCTGCACCACCAGATGCACATGACGACGGCCCGGCCAGACCATAGGGGCCTCCACATGGCGTCGCCCGCACCAGATCACCGCAGTCTCCACATGGCCTCCCCGGGGCCTGATCATCGTAATCTACACATGGCATCGCCAGGTCCCGATCATCGCAGTCTGCATATGGTATCTCCGGGACCGGATCATCGCGGGATGCACATGGCGTCCCCAGGCCCAGATCCTCGCTCCATACATATGGCTTCCCCCGGTCCCGATCATAGGTCCCTTCATATGGCCTCGCCCGGTCCGGACCATCAGCGGGCACTGCATCTGCCCTCGCCACAGCCAGATCCCCGCGGGATGCACCTGACGTCCCCTCCGCCCGACCACCGGGCCATGCACCTCATCTCCCCGCCGCCCCCGCCCCACGATCAGCGGGCCATGCACATGGCGTCGCCCAGCCCCATCAAACAGGAGGGGCTGCGAATTCCACCCAACCTGGTGGCCAGCATGGCGGAGGCCTACGCGTCACACGGGCACCACGGCACGGTGGCGCCCCACCCCGCCCTGCACCTACCACACACACACGCCGGCCACCCCTCCCAGCACCACCCCGGTCAGCTGGAGAACCCCTACTCCCACATGCACCCCACCGTGGCAGAGGCGCACCGCATGGCGGTGTCTGAAGCGCACCGCATGTCAGTGACGGAGGCGCACAGAATGTCAATGGGAGGAAATCACTGAGGTGGTCGTGTGTTACTGTTTTTGGTTCTCTGCTATGTTTAGGTTTTTTTTTAAGTCAGTCAGGTGAGACAACAACGTCTGTATACAGCACCCTAGTGAGGGTTCCTACCCCAACTCTACTTGGAAAATGGCTCCAATAATCTCTGGATTCAATAATTAATCACAAGGTCCTGATAAAAAGCAGTGGTCAAAAATAGGATTTCTGGTTATTTTAATACTATTTTGGACCCCTAGTCTGCAAAATCTAGGCCCCCACAGCAAAATCTAGAGCCCTCGGGAAAGTGGAACCCTGAATAATTAATTGCCAAGTACTAGTCATGGTGCTGTTACAGTGCAGTTTTGGTGTGAAAAATATTTTGGTGTGAAAAACTTTGTTTCTTTGACCTACTCTGAAAAAAAGAAAAATCTCTTTTGTCTTGAGCATTTTATGCAATAATATATAACATGTATGATGCTCCTGTCTTCAGTCTTCAAAATATTCATGCCTATGTATTTGCATAACTTTGAATTCATGACTTAATATTTATATCTTCTGTATACTATATTTTGCTATCCTGTACACGTACTTATGGGATTTCAGTTGTAAAAAGGATAGATTAAGGTGCTACTGTTTTATTCCTATTATGCTTGTAGAATAGCAGGGGAAAACACAGACCACAGCCTTAAATGAAGGTTCATTATTTCTTAGAACATCTGTACTTAAATACAGGGTGTCCCAAAAAAAATGCAACGAGCTACATTTCCCTAGATTTCAGGGAAAATAGGAAGCCAGTATTTATCATTTATACACTGTTGGAAAGCTACATATCTCAGCTAAGCACCATGAAAAAATCACAATGAAATGATATTCCTGTGGGGAGGTATCCCCCCAAACATGACACCCCCTCTGATGTGCAATCGCGCGCGACCAGTACTGGCCTGTTAATACACAAGCTAGCACTGATTTGCCTGCTTTCACCTGTTTAACCTGCTTCAACCATGTGTGAAACAAAGCCCTGGCTTACCTGTCAAAATGCAAAGGGATGACCAATCAATCATGAGCAAAATTACTTGGTCCGAATTCCCATTTTGAATAATTTGAGTGGAGCGATTGCCTGATCACTGGACAGTCCCTCCCTAAGCGTCCTTTACAACTGTTATGAGTACATGGTGGGCCAGCAAGTTACACCTCAGGAAGACTTTTTTTAAATTTAATTGAGCCCAAAAAGATGTTTTAATATAATTTTCCCTAAACTTATGACAATATGCCTTAAGGTTCATTGTTTTAGGGCTGTTCAAGCCATCTGTATGGGAATATTACATGCAAACACACAAGAACCTCTCGTGTGCAATTTCACTTTGGAGGGGGTGTGACCTTTTGGAGGATATCTCCCCTCAGGAGTATTGTTTGATTTTGATTCTTCTATGTTAGTTAGCTGACATATGTAGCTTTTCAAGGATGTAAGAACAATACATATCGGTCTCATAGTTTTCCAGCAATTAGGGAAAATGTACCTCATTGCTAGCTTGTGTATTAAGAGGCCAGTACCGGTTGCGCGCGATTGCACTTCAGAGGGGGTGTCATATTTGGGGGGATATCTACCCACAGGAATATCATTTCATTGTGATTTTTTCATGGTGCTTAGCTGAGATATGTAGCTTTCCAACAGTGTATAAATAATAAATACCGGCTACCTATTTTCCCTGTAATCTAGGAAAATGTAGCTCGTTGCATTTTTTTTGGGACACCCTGTACATAACTGCTGTTTAACAAAGATAATCTTTAAGTTGATAGGAAACCTACCGGTATTTATTCTGGGTATGAATTGGGTATCAAACCCCCCACAAAGTAGCCTACCAGCTTTTCTGTTTGATCACTAGTAAAATTCTTTGGCTAAAACATTTCAATGGCAAGACCTGCTTTTGCCTTTCTAGACAGACTTTTTGCATATTGTCTACCGTGTTAATATTGTGTGTTTAAAATAATGTGCTTGACAGGCACCTGGCTTTGATGCACAGATTAATCATTTTGTACTGGTGTTGAATGATAAGCTATCACTTCAGCGTGTTGTACAATACTACCGTAGGGATTGTATGTCCAAACGATGGTGTGCAGTTTAATAAATGCGGACATTAGGGGTGTGCAAAGTATGCATTAATTGAACTTCTGCAATATTAACATGGTATACAGTATATGTTTGCAACATACAGAGATTGAGTGTTCCTGATGTTAGAAACATTACAAATACAATTATTAGTCTTCCATTGAAGTATGATTTCACAGTTAACAAGACCTTGTATTACCACCTTGACATGATCAAGTCCTTGAACATTGCTTTATCTGATATTTGCTTTATGTTAAAAAGGGAGAAAGAGAGGTATTAATTTTTACCTCGGGTGCATTCTGAAATTGAAGCAAATCCTGTTCATAGGGGTTTAAGTGCTTATCCCTGTCACACTGTGGTGTTGCTACTAGCATTGGAGAGAGAGAGAGAGACAGGTCTCCTCCCTCTCTTAAGTCATATATGGACTAATATATCAGTTAGTTCTATCCTAGCAGCATGTGCTCATTTGAACAAGTGAATTAATTAAACTGAAGTAAAATTAATTGAAATAATAATAGAGTGCAATAACGTTGCCCTAGTATATAACATAGTAGACAGGCTATGATTGAAAACCCTCATATACAAGCATTCGCTCACCTCTCTCTCACCACACTGTGACATGGGTATTACACTGGTTACTTTCCCCACACATGTGAAAGATATTCACTATTTATGCATCCTAGAAGTTGGGATGGAGACTTTGTGATTCCTGTGAAAGGCAGCAAGCTTCGCATGCAAACCTGTATCAACTAGTCATGTAATTTAGATATTTTTCCTATTTTGTACGAGAGTTGTTTGATGATGGATCTGATTGAGCTGAGTGCTTGAAGGTTGCAGCAGAACGTAGATGAGTTGAATCCTAAGCCTGATGCATACTCTGTTGGCCAGTCCTTGATGAAATGAACCATGAGTGCTAATCACTTGTAATTATATTATTTGTATAGATATTTCTTGCAATGTATTTATCGAAGATGCATGAATTGGAAGACCTTTATCTTCAATGTATGAAATTGAAGAATAGACCAACAAACCACATAGATGCGTGCATCTCAGTAGAGATATACATTGGTTGTATGAAGAGACCATCTTGGACTACACCTTTCAGTGGTCTAAGATAAGATATTTGATTGTTTTAAATATCACACACTTACGCTTACACACACATAAGCAAACATACACACACACATGTATATATATATATATGTATATATATATATATATATATATATATATATATATATATATATATATATATGTATATATATATATGTATATATATATATGTATATATATATAATATATATATATATATATATATATATATATATATATTATGTATGTGCAAGTTTGTCTATGTGTGTGAATGTATGTGTATTCTGCAGTATCGCTGACATGTGATGGCATGTCACCAACTTTTGTGGTTTTGAAGTACTTCATTGCATGAGTTGATATAACAAACCTATTTATAAACCATTAATTTGTACAGATGAATGCTTGGTTGATATCACCTACTGAGCAAGTAAGCTTATGTGAGACTCAAGTTGCTTTCTTTCAGACTTGTTCCATTCTTGTAAAACTTAATACTTTTGCAAATATTTGTATATTACTAAAATAATGGTGTTTTGATTTGCTTTACTCCTCAAGCCAACATTACTCAAAGTATGTTTTCAAGAGGACGTCAATGTCTTCCTCTAGAGGGCGCCACCAATATGAATGGATCTGAATGGATGAGCAAGTCTAAGCTTAGTTTGTTGGGTGATATTTTCTAAGTGTACTAGTCCAGTCTTGTTGGCTGGGATGCATGTTTTTCTACTGAGAGGAGGGTGCAAGGACAGCTGTACGCTAGGTAATGCATGCGGTAGAGAGAGAAAACCATAGAGATAGCTACTACTGTTGTTTGTCTTCAACAAGTGTATACCCTCATTATTAGAAATAAAGGTGCTGCTGAGTTCAGGTGGATGAAGCTGATTGCTTGTTTCTTACGTCTGGTTCCCACAGTAGCTGACAAGCTAAAAAGTAAATACATGTTTGTGGTTGTAATATGAGTATGTTGTGGTCCCCTCTTGAAAAATATATTTTACATTTGGCAAATTTGGGCACCCTGTCCCTTAATCCTGGCTAAGACGTTCTTTGAGGGGTTAGGGAGTCCGATAGGTGCAAACTAGGACTCAACTCAAACCTAATGCAATCCAAAATAAGGGAGAAACAATTGAAAATGTATAGAATAATTTATTCAATATTTGGCTTCACCGGTACAGTACTATATTCGGCATCATAACTGCACATACTCGGTAATGTTGTATGAAAGGACCTTAATTACCTGCTTTCCATCAAAATTCCCTTGCAATGAAGCTGTCTCAGGAAAGTTTTATTTCATAGATCAGTTCCTGACTTCTTATAGATATCCAATATATATTTGAAGTGAATCTTCAGTCTTATTTGAGTGATTTTGCATAGAAAACCTGGAACTCTCAAGCCATCTCCCTGGTCCAGGTATGAGAAGGTCGCTGATTGACCTACAATTATCAAGGCCAACTAGCACACAAAAATGTACCTATACAACCATTTTGGTACCACCTCTGAAATAAAGTATTTTTTGGAAAACATATCTGAATGGCAAATGATAACCAGAACACAACCTACAATTCTTCACTCTCCCTAAACCATTGCTGCCTGGGAGGTCCTTGAGATATTGTCATCTGGTCTAGAATACTTTTGACAATACCTTGGGAACTCTGAATTATTATACACAATATTTTAAGGAGAGTTGTGGGTAGTGTTCTGAGTCATATTTTTCCTTCATATAATTTCCTAACTTTCCATTTCCCTTAAAGATTTTACCAACGTTGTCAGGATGCTTTCGGTTGCTGTGTGCATTAAAGGGTTCAATAATTAGTGAATGTAAACTTGATTTCTCAGTTATTATCACACATGTCATAGGCCCAGGAAATACTTCCTAACATTGATGTGTGTATGCAGGTACCAAAGGGTAACTATGCAAACCTTGCAGACAGTTTCAGAGATACAGGTGAACTTGGATATGACAGACTCAATGGGACCAGGAGAATTGGTCCGTCATATGCAAAATCTGTCTTATACATATGACGAATACTTGATATGCATCGGACTGGGACCAACCATATCGTCCGTCATATGCAAAAATCTGTCGTACAGTGGTCCGTCATATCCAAGTTCACCTGTATATATCCCTGATCATAAAACAAATACAGCCTTATTAAAAGATTCCTTGCCAACAAATAAATAAAGTTTCAGGATAGTATAGATAAAATGTGATAATAAAAAGTAACAACTTAGTTCATCTATTGTAATAACTAACCTTTTCAGAGGGGTTCAATCATGATAAAATGTAATAAAATACTAAGTAACAGCTTATTTTATCCATTGTAATAACTAACATTTTCAGGTTCCATTAGGATTGGAAATTACATCATTTTAATTAACCCTTACACTGCTGGAGGCTAATTCTACCAATACAAGATAATGCAAAAAACCTTGAAAATCACCGAAACCCTGGCAAATGGTACTCATCTGAAAGTACTCAGTGAGAGCTTTCCAATGAGTACCAACATAACAGGGTTTAGATGGTTTTCAAAGATTTTTGCGTTCTTGTGCATTGGGCAAATGTAGCCTCAGCATTGGAAGGGTTAAAACTACAGCTGCACTCACAGGGGGAGATCAACTCATGAGCTCACCACCCGTTTGACTCGTGAGCTCATGAGCTCACGGACGTTTCAATTTTCCAAAGAAATACTTATTTTCCAGCCCAGCTATCAAGAAATAAATATTTATTGGCGGAGATTTATTAACATTGCCATGCTTGTTTAATTTTAAAACGTGCAGATGAGGTACAAAGGTCAGTACAACACTAAACACCGCTTGAGTGTATACATTGGAGATTGTAAAGAAGACATGACAGCGATAAGCAGTTATGTATGTTTATGATGTGTGTAAGGTGCTCTGTGTTACGTTTGTGGTCCTAACATAGACAAGCTCACGATTTGAACATTTCAGCTCGAGGTCGGCGAGTTTGCCCCAGGGCTCAAGCCACTCGAGTTTGTGAGTGGTGAGTGCAGCTCTAATTAAAACTCCCTGAAACAGATCCTACAGATCAACATGGCATCATTGGCTACTAGCTAGTGTGGTAAAACACTAAATGACAGAAAATGAAGTTGGTGATTTAATACATTATTTTTAATAGTTCCAAATTGTTTACCTTGAGGAGTTATATATTATAGTACATGTATGTTATACCTCTGGCGAAAATCTCAAAACAGAGTTGTGCGTAATGGTAAGGTCTTCAATCTGACCCTTGACTATATTAACATTCTTACCCCTGGTCGTATAACATCTTACAATTTCTGTAAACACATTTTTGTTATGATTTCCGGGTTTTAGTAAAAAAGTTGCCATTAAGGATGGCGGATCCTTAATTTCAAGATGATTCGATATTGATATCTTTAAAATAATCTGATATCTTAATAGTAGCTTGACCCTTCCAATGCTGAGGCTACTTTCGTCCAAAGCACAAAAAACATTGAAACCCAGTCATGTTGGTATTCATTTGATAGCTCTCGCCGAGCTCTCTCACAACAGTACCCATGTGCCAGGGTCTAGCACATGATATCAACCTGAAGGCTGTGATCTGCATGGAGAAATGCATCAAATGCTGCCTGTTCTGCATTGTCCTTGTTAGCCAGACCGAAGGCCTTCGTCTCACTACACAGGGTGTCTACTTAGCCATCATCAAGTTGGTTCTTTTTCTGATTCGGTTATCGTTAAGCATATCGTAAACAATTTAAAGTGATCCGAAGATTTTCCCTTTCGGTAATCGTGATTATTGATGTACCGCATACTGGTCGGCACCCCTAGTAGCTACTGATTGGTCATCTTGGATACTCCGGGTGTAAGAGAGTTATAACTGCTCATGAGGCCGTCTGTGGGATAGTAGTGCGGGGTCTGCTGTGGGATACTGGTGTGTCACCCTCTATTCACTCTTCTGGTCCAGGACTGCAGCCCTTCTATTGTGCAGCAGGTTCTTCATGAGAGAGTTATAACTGCTCATAAGGCCTGCTGTGTGATACTGGTGTGTCACCCTCTATTCACCCTTCTGGTCCAGGACTGCGGCCCTCCTATTGTGCAGCAGGTTCTTCAGGAAGAACTCACCTGTACGGGATAAAACAAATACAGGTAAGTCAACATACTGCTGGGGATCAGACAGGGAGTAGTTATAACATACGCCACATGTTCCACTTCACCGTACAATGCTACGCCTTTACTGGTTTCAGTGCCAAAGAATACTAGACTATTTTGATGATATACCGTATATAACTTAAGTTGTAAGAAGAAAATGTCTGAATTTGATAAATTTTACTTAATTAATAATTCTAATGGTAGGTTAACAGTATATTTGTAGGGGAGTTATTGGCAGTGTTGTAATATACATTTCTCTTTCGCTTTGGCCACTTTGAGCATTAACTGGTCAAAATTTAAATGTACAGGTAAAATAAGAAATGGAGTGAACGTTTTTGACTTACCAGCTTTGTAAGAGGAGCGCACTAAGGGGCCGCTAGCAGTGTAGGCAAAACCCATCTTCTCCCCCTCCTCCTGCCAATACTGGTACTTCTCAGGTGTGACATACTCCTTTACCTGAAATAAAGTAAAATCTACAAATCAGCAATCATCATTTCCGATGTTTTTTTCTAAGGTGTGACAAATTATCTTAGGCCAGTCCAAGTCGATTTTTGGTCTAACAGAATCGCTGACTGATTTTTGGGCAAATTCAATGAAAATTAAAATTCCAGAATTTCTCAAGTTTTTTTAAAAAAATATGCACCAAAGTAATTCTGACGACCCTTAATGAAAAAACTTCCAACTCACCCGCAAAAAGGCCTTGGTTTTTACGTTTTCAGGCCACTACATTTCAAGGAAACATTCAAAATAAACTTCATTATGCAATCTCAGTCTATCGCATACATTGTCTAAACTGGCAACCGTTTTGGCACCGCTCCAATGTTCGTATGCCTATAATGCATTGCGCACTGCTTCGTCCGACGTAACCACTCACCTTTGGAACGAGTTAAGGACAGAAATGGTAATCATTTTTCTTAAATAAAGCAAATAAATTCAGGATGATTGAGATAGATGAAGATTTTCTAGTAATGTTTTTAGTTATAGATTTTTGAAGTTGTTTTTTTAGTGGTTTTTTGCACCTGACAGACTGGAGCATAAAAATAAGACCGAAAGTCGACTTGGACTGGCCTAACCTGATAAGAGAGTAGCATTTATAAATCAGCGACACAACAGTATAAACCAAGTATGTTAAGTTAGCTACCTTTAGATGGCGTTTTGTGGGCTGCATGTACTGTCCGAGAGTGAGGCAGTCGACGTCTATGCTGCGTAGATCCTCCATGACGCGCCGGACCTGGTCGTCCGTCTCTCCCAGACCCAGCATGATGGAGGTCTTGGTGATGAGACCGGGCTTGTAGTCCTTGGCGTGCTTCAGAACCTTCATGCTCTGCTCATAGTTAGCCCGCGCGTCTCGCACAGCCCTAAAAACGTAGCAGATAGGTTAGGCATCTTTTAGTTATCACGTTGCTATACAATATCAATATTTCCTTAATGATACGATTCCTTAACAATAATTCTAATGACACTGCCTGCCTCCCAGCAGAGAGATACATCCCCTTGATCCGCAACCCCATAGGCACAGCATGTTAGTACCTAGAGTGTGTGTGCCTCAAGGTACGCGGTGTAGACTGGGGAAGTATTGGCGACGTGATTTTTTCAGAAAGAGGCTGAGAGTAGTAGACAGTGAGTTGGCAATCCAGAGCCTTATCTCTTTTCGCTGCCTCTATCTAGGTCAGATAGGTTGCCAAGGAGATGGGCTCAGCAGGCAGCCAATCCTGGGGGTACACATGTTATCTATGACTCATAGAGAGGCAGCAATATTTGATGATGCATGCACAGTACCCACTCCCTGTCTACTACTCCCAGCTCCCAGGGACCTAAGCTTTGTTAAATTTAACACTGTTAGCTGCGGAAGTTTTACTATAACAAGTAGCAAACTGCCTTCATATGGAGATGTCAGGAAGCAATTAAGTCATTGAAGTAACAAATTATGCTAGATCTTTCTTTGCACAATAAAATTCTCAGTTTAAAGTTTGCTCCCATGGAAAATTATCAAATACTTTGAATCAGGGTGTTGATTTAAGAGAAAACAAATCATTTAAAACACAGGGGGAGAAAAGCAGCCAATTTCATTACAGGTAAAATAGCCATCAACCCCATAATCAGGCGATTCAGGAAAAAAAAGCTTAATGCCAGTTTACTTTATCAAGTTTAATGCAGAGAACTCTGGTTTTGCATGAGTCTGAGATTTCCTCCCAGTAATTATATATACCTACCACTGCAGCTCTTTGACTGTTTCCACGTTATGAGCATACACATCCAGACCTGAGTCAATCACTCTTTCTACAGCCGTCAGGTCTCCGCGAAAATCTGGCGTCAAGCACTCCACCAGGATGTCTGACTTCCTGGAAGAACAACAGAGGGAAAATGAGGTGCCAAACATCAGAGGTGGGTATTTGCTTCAGGAGATATTCAGATGGACAGGAAGCAACCAGATCTCGCTGCCTGACCTTCCTTATAGCAGCATATCAAAAGTTCTTTTATCAATATCTTACATTACATAGAGTCAAGAAAGGAGTGGTTTGATTGGACATACAAACTATCTTGATAGTCAAGAAAGGAGTGGACATACAAACTACCTTGATAGGTAGGCTACAGTTGACCACAATCTGTACATATCAGTTCTACTCAAGTCGTTGAAATAATCATGAATGCGTAGAGGCCGTAAAGGTCACTTATGCTTTAGCAATCAGCTTAACCAGAGCCAAAGTGGTGAATAATTGCCTGACTTTCAGGAAATCAACCTACCTTTTTTTCAATTCTGACACAGTTTCAGCAAAATGGGCTGACCCTCCATCTGGCAAGTCTGAAATGAAAACATTATACAGGTTTAGGGGTTATGTTTTATGCGCTGCATTACCTTACATGTATAATGTGATGTGGCAACATGGGAGACTAATAAGTGAAGACCTTAGGGGTACGTAGAATTATCGTCAGCTCCACTCTGATTCTGGCTGCTGATTGGTCAATTTCTTTGTTGTACTGGACTGTATCAGGCTTCTAACATTGCTTTTAACAATTGTCAATCTTAGGGGGCCAATACTAATCCTTTATTGGGATCTTAACAGTGCTGTTCACAATATTCATTGTTAGGACCCCAAAATTAGCATCTAGTGCCATGTGTGAACTGGGTACATAAAATAATTGGCTATCTAATATTTTCTTTTTTTGATCTGGGTATTTGTCATTTTTCTAGTGAAATATTCTCCTCTTTTCTCGATGGCCGTTAACTACTTAGTACTTACCATCTCTATCCACAGAAGTAAGCACCACATAGTCTAGCCCCCAGGCAGCGATGGCCCTGGCCGTGTTGACTGGTTCCATGGGGTCTGGGGGAGGTGGCGCCCTCGCAGTCTTCACTGAGCAGAACCGACAGCCGCGGGTACACGTATCACCCAGAACCTGTGGAGAGAGTGGCCAGCATTATAGCAAGATAAGCGATGAATATCCAAGGGATTCTACAAGCCTCCCTCTATTTAAATACACAGGTAAAAATTGACGGGCCGTTATATTATATTAAACCCGTTATAACGGGCTCGTCATAACGGGCCTGTTACGAGCCCGTTATAACTGGGCAGTATAAATAATAAAAATAATGGGACCGTTACGGGTTTTCAAGCCTTGAAATGTCGATATATTGAGGGATTGAAAAACGGGCCCGTGTCCAAACGGGCCCGTAACGGGACCCATGAACTTTTACCTGTGTACAGGTGAACTTGGATATGACTGACTCAATGGGACCAGGAAAAATGGTCCGTCATATTCAAAATCTGTCGTATACATATGACGAGTACTTGATATGCATCGGACTGGGACCAAGCATATCGTCCGTCATATGCAAAAATCTGTCGTACAGTGGTCCGACATATCAAAGTTCACCTGTATTGATTTTCTCACTAAGAATTGACTTTTCCTTTGCTTAAAACCTATGCGGTAGATTAAACGACTTCTTAGAAATCTTGGATCCACCTCTGTCATCTGCTATACATTAAGAGTTTCTAAACAGCTAGAGGGCATTTTTATTCTAGTTATATGTTGAATAAAACACAAAGTTCTTAAAGACATTTAATTAACTTTGAAAATTGAAAACTGACTAAATTGCATTTCAACTTGCCAAACGCCACCATTTATGTCAGTGCTTGCAATGTAACGTTTAGCAAGTTACCTTGTGCTTTTTAAGGACTCCTTTCAACCAATTCTAGTCAGAACCGAACCTCATCAGTTCATCTATCAGGGTTAAGTTGGGGTAATTTAAGTCCAATAAAAGATGTGCATTATAGAGTTAAAGAGCAAATGTAATGCAGAGAAGAGCTTTATATTAAAAACCCCACATGGGATAACACTTTTATGACCACATGACTTATAAGCCTCCATTTATTTCACTACCTCTATATCTACCTTATCAATGGAAGTACTCCACACCTTCAAAATAGTTCTTCATATAACACGTTTGTATTTTGAGTTCGGACTTCAAGGGAAAGAGCCTATAGAATTCATGGTCCTGAAAGACTTACTATCACTGGACTTATCCTGACCATATCAACGATCAGTGACCATAATATACTCACCATTATTGTAGTAGTAGCAGTGATCATGATATACTTACCATTATTGTAGCAGTAGCAGTGCCCTTTTCTCCACCCCAGCATTCTCCTATATTGGGACACTTCGCCTCTTCACACACCTTGCAAACAGAAAGAGGAATATAATGAGTGGTGTTCATATATTCGTTCACAGTAAATTACATGACAGACCTTGTAAACAGAACACTGGATATAAAGAAAGGTGTTCATAAATTCAAACTGCAGGTGCCCCTTGGGTAGATCTTGGTTGTATTGATCATTTTTAGCTTTGGTGGTTCATTTGAAGTTCACCCTTTATAAAAATGAATTTAGGATTCATGAATTTTTAGTTGACTACCGCACAGAGTATTTCAGCATTATAAGTGATTGGTAGGCTAGATAGAATTCACTGATGAAGAATTTTTTTACTGTTAACTTAACTTGATACATTATATAACTCATATCATCAACAATATGAAATTCTTAAAATTTTGAATTTTCAAATTGGCCAATGTGTTTGCAACTAAATATTGTAATGCAAATAACACATTTAAATTCACAAGTTTTTGGATAAAAATGGAAAGAAATTGAAGTGAAGTCCCTTATCATCCCCATGGTCCTGTCCTCTTTTTAGGGGCACCAGGATTTATTTCTACCACTAAATTCAAAGTCCTAGTAGCCAAATCTGCTCCTATCTGAAATTGTTGCGGTCAAGCCCTGTCTTTTGATGTCCAGGTATTAACCTACTGTGTGTAACTTGAGTCCTCTTAGTGTTGACTTGAGATGCTTGAAACTCTTTCCCGCAGGCATATTCGTTTTGACCCATGGTGGAAGACGCAATCTAAAAGAATAAATCAAAAACGTATCAATGATAAGGAAAATATGCAACTTAGCATTGTGAAGATAACATAAATAAGGGTGTTTTTCACATAGGAAAATACCTTAGAGCAACATAGTAGCAGTGTGAATATTTATTCAGGAGGTATATGGTTTACATAAGAAATATGCGATTCAAGCTAATTGTATGAATACATATTTGAAAAATATATGAAGACTTCTTAAGTCTTTATTTCAAACACAGCTTAAGTCTGAGAATAAAACAAGGACTAGAATTGTGTACGTTCAGTTGGAAAACCATTGGTACTTTACCTTTCTCCTGCCTTGCTTTTCAGATTCCCTGTATAGCTCTCGCTAGAAAGGACATCTCCACTGATGAAGTCCCCCAGGTCGGGTCCATCTTTGAGTTTCTTTTTCTGGTCATCGCTGAGGGAGGCATATTTCCTGTGGACGATGCTAGCCATGCCAGGGCTCTGAGCACTCATACCACCCACCTGAAACAGATAAATGACGATTAGCTGACTGGAGTTGGTAGCACTATAACAATACTGGATACTGACATCAATGTATAAAGTTGCATATTTTGTAAATAACAAATGTATAATTAAATATACTTTTTGGAATATCCATCTAATTTTATTTCAAAACATGTTAAATAATCTTTATCTAACTGATTTAAAGGACAATTACACCATGAATAAAACCTAGGCCCAAATAGTTTCTATGGGTATTCTCTACATAAACACAAGTTCCCACCACTGCCAACCTTCACAAAAGAAGTATATTGCTGTTTAAACACATCCTAACACAAAAAAATGGAGGTACTGGGAGTGGCCATTTTAGTTTATTAATAGCTTATCTGAGCTGCTTGGTACCGGTATGTAATTAGCAGTAAGGTAGATGCAATTTAACAATAGGACTATTGTTGTGTCATTCGCTCATGTGACATGCTTTAGTTAAGCAAAACTATAACTATCATACACAGAAAGACGCTGTAATGCCACACTGATAGTTAATAGTTAGTTTTCATTTGTATATTCTTTCGTTTTCTCCCTAATAAGGATGGGTCCGGATACTTGACTTAGGGAAATTCTGCCGTTCGATATTGAATCTGCAAAGTGTGAACGACTCCAGATCTAACACCTATTGACCAATCAGCATAGACAATTACAGCAGGGGCCTATTTCACGAAAGTCGGATAATGGGTTAGCCAGCTAACCTCAGGCTTAACACAGGCTAGCCAGCTAAATTCGGTTTCACAAAGAATCCTAAGCCAGCGGTTATCCTGTTGCCATGACGTAATAAGTCTGACTGTGTGACAGCTAGCCTGCTAGGGGTAGGCTTAAGCTGTTCAGGATAATGTATAGGCTGCACTAAATACTTCGAAATTGTATAGGCTGCACCTGGGAGTAGTAGACAGGGAGTGGGCACTGTGCATGCATCATCAAATTTTGTTGCCTCCCACTATATGAGTCATATATAACCTGTGTACCCCCAGGATTGGCTGCCTGCTGCCTGCTGAAAAAAATCACGTGACCAATACTTCCCCAGGCTACACCGCGTAACCTGAGGCGCACGTACCCTAGGTACTAGCATGCTGTGCCTATGGGCCTATGGGGTTGCGGATCAAGGGGATGTATTTCTCTGGCTACACTAAGTACTTCGAAATTCATGATAAAGTTAGCAAAACATAAAGCCAAAACAAGTATCATAAAATTCAAGAGTTTTCCTTAATAGTGACACCAAAAGTGAATTGTTTACCTATTTCTAAAGGTGCCTACGAAAGCAGTAAAGACAGACCTTTTCTAGCTATCTTACGTTAAACACGCACAATCTTCTGCTGCTCAGAACAACAGACCGAACAATGTGCTAGCTAGCTAACTCACTGATTATCCGACTTTCGTGAAACAGACCCCAGAGCAGGTGATAAGGATCTATATGGAATGGTCTATGGATATATATATTACCGTATTCGCCCGATTAAGCGCACTATGCGGGTGCAAGTTGGGAAATTGTTCTGTAGCAGGGGTTTTGTCAAACATTTGTATAACCGCACCCCCCAATGAGTGCCGATCGCGGTGATACATACCGCAACAAGAAATGGCCGATTGATGGAAGTTACGGTCGCCATCTATATACCTTCTCGTTCTACTGAAACAGTAGAAATTAAACATGAGGAGATGATAGTTGGCGCTTGCTGGTCCCCCAAAATCGGCGGAAAAATTCGGAGGGTGCGCTTATTTAAGACAGTGCGCTTAATCGGGCGAATACGGTACTGTCAATTACTGAATTAGCCCTAACCTTCTTGACAGTGGATAAATTGGCGAGTACAGTCACTTTGATTGTGGATTCGCAATTGGGAAACCACACATAGCCATGGACAAGTATTCAGCACAAGTAATTAACTAAGAGAGCAGTTAGATGTATAGATACTAGAAAATAGAGGTCGTGAAAACTGAAGTTTGAGATCACGACGGAAATGAAAATCATGACTCGCATTCTCTTGACCGCATTCACCTCAACCGTGTAAACTTAAGAACTGCATTTATAGCAGTTGAAATGGAGTATTCAATATATCCTTACTGCTCAACTTACCCATGGTTGCTTTGAGAAATGTAAAGCGCAACATCGAGGTATGTCAAGGAGACGTCTGCTACCAGCCATTTTAATTTTGGTTCCTTGTCTCAATGTTACCCAACAACTGCACTCATTCGATTACTATCCTATCGCTTACTCGGGTAAGTTACTAGTATACACTGGTGAGCGCGACATCGTTCTGGTTAACGACGACGTCACAACTCGGCTGACGCTCACTCGCGCCTGGCCCAACTAAAACATCCCCTGAGTCGGTTAGTTGGGTAATTAGTATCCCACGATGCAACGCATGAACATGGACACCATGGCAAATATTTTAAGTTTACCTAATATTTTTTTTTCTTTTGAAAATGAATAAAAGATTGTCAGTATATGCAGTAGAATGCATGTTGTTGATGCTTTGTAAGGGTGCAAGGTGATTATGGTTATCAAATTATTAATACATATTTAGGGGAAAAAGTTGTTCAAACTTGCATAAATTCAGTCAGTTAATGAGTGCTTGCAGGACTAATGATAGAGGTTTTAGGAAGGAAAATGGGTCACCATTGTTTGCACTACTCACAATTGTCAAGAACCTCCATTACTGAGTAGTGTTCACTTTGAACTAGAAGTTTAAGGGTATAACTAGTAGTGGTGTTATGATATGACAGACTAAATGAAACAAAATACATATGATTGATATGGAATATGTTTTGTTGGTATTTATTAATAAAGAGGAGTTGAGGGGAACCCAATCCAATAAATTGTAGGGTACTGATGGTACACATTGATACATGTTCTGAGTTCATTTTTTTTCTCAATTGCATAGAATAAACACATTTGAACCATGAGAAGTGTAGATATATTAGAATATACATATTTTATCATGCACTCAAATATAAGACTTTTGGTTTATTTTGTTTATGCAGTATCATGGTGCAAATATACAAAAGCTTAATTGAAGTCAAAGTGTAACAGTTTTTGTGATAGCATAGACCAGGGCCACTGTGCTCATATTTGTGAGTGATGGCTGATGACTTTGAAGTTTTAGGCATCAGTTACAACATCAAAAACAAATGGGTGAAATAACAGAAATCAACATCATAAACAAGATAAAAGACATAAAAAAAAAACTGGTGGCAGTTTGGAAGACTAGGATGCTTACACCCTATGGAAAAGTAGTTCTGATTAAGAGTCCTCTCTTCTCTAAATTCACCCACATACTCCTGTCCCTACCAAGCCCAGACAGAAAACTTTTAATTATTTAAATAACATTGTAAGTGATTTCTTGTGGGAAGGTAAACCCCCTAAGTTTAGAAAAGAAATCATGGAAGCTGACACCAAATTTGGTGGACTTAAACTATATAATTTAGAACTTTTTGATAGTTCCTCGAAAATAGGATGGTTAAAAAAATACATTAGATCCAGTGCCAGATGGTGCAGTGTACCAGATGATTTTGAGCTACATAATCTATTTAGGTTTGGAACTGACTTCATTGACAGAATATATGAAATGACTTTCAACCCTTTCTGGAAGGATGTGCTGGGTAGTGTTAAACTATTGGGTAAAAAAGATGATTTTATGTATGGAGATAATATAATTGAAACTCCATTATGGCACAACCCAGATTTGAAACTGCAAATTAAAAGAGAATGGGTTGAGACAGGTATATACTGTTTGTGGGACGTTCTAGACAGAATTAGACAACCATATACAAAGATTGATTTTGACAAAAAATTTAATCTGAAAACTAACTTTCTGGAGTATGGCTCTTTTTGTATCATAATTAGGGAAAACGATTCAAATGAACATATGCTCATATATTGGGAGATATCCAGTCAACTTTGGAATATGAAAGATGGATCAGAAACATTGGTATTGATGAATATGATCTTAATACTGAAACAAAATTGTTGGGAGAGTTAAAAGGAGCATATTGAATTAATGCAATAATACTAAATGTAAAGAAGAGCATTTTTAATGCTAAGATCAAGGACTTTATCCCTACCCTCAAACAGGTTAAAGCTAACGTGATAATAATGTACAAATATGAAGAGTTCAAATATAGAATGAAAGATAAGGAACATATCTTTGAAAAACAATGGGGACTTTTTAAAAATCATTTGAATGACTAGAACTTTTAGATGTCATATGATATTTATTTTTTCTTCATATAGACAACATACAGAAACATTTACAAAGGAGTGTAACAGTGTAATTATCACATTGTAATTACGACATTTCAATATAAAGATATTTAAGGTATACATCATGTTTTGCATAACTATATTCACATTGTATGACAAGTAATAACAAATTGCATTCTCTATACATAGAGAAACATCTTTGTAAAGCATAGACATGATGCTTGGTAGTACGGAAAATAAACAGAAAAAAGTCTCTGGTAATCTGAAAACTAACTTTCTGGAGTATGGCTCTTTTTGTATCATAATTAGGGAGTATATAGGTTTTTAAGATCAACCAATGTACAACCCTATAACACCAGTCAATTCGTACCTCAATATTCTGCTAAATGTAGACCAAAAAGGAGTCTCCAATATCTACAGAATTATGTTGGGAAAAAATAGAGATATCTTGGACAAAACTTCAGAAAAATGGAATGAAAAAGCAGATTTAGATCTGAATTCCTTTTTGATGGGGAAATCATCCAAACATATCTCTAATATTGATGATATCTATTTCAGATACATTCAATTTCGAACCATACATAGAAGATTCTATACCAACAACATTCTCTGCAGAATTGGTATAAAAGACACTGAACAATGCAATCTTTGTAAACGGGAAAACGATTCAAATGAACATATGCTCATATATTGGGAGATATCCAGTCAACTTTGGAATGACACTGAAAGATGGATCAGAAACATTGGTATTGATGAATATGATCTTAATACTGAAACAAAATTGTTGGGAGAGTTAAAAGGAGCATATTGAATTAATGCAATAATACTAAATGTAAAGAAGAGCATTTTTAATGCTAAGATCAAGGACGTTATCCCTACCCTCAAACAGGTTAAAGCTAACGTGATAATAATGTACAAATATGAAGAGTTCAAATATAGAATGAAAGATAAGGAACATATCTTTGAAAAACAATGGGGACTTTTTAAAAATCATTTGAATGACTAGAACTTTTAGATGTCATATGATATTTATTTTTTCTTCATATAGACAACATACAGAAACATTTACAAAGGAGTGTAACAGTGTAATTATCACATTGTAATTACGACATTTCAATATAAAGATATTTAAGGTATACATCATGTTTTGCATAACTATATTCACATTGTATGACAAGTAATAACAAATTGCATTCTCTATACATAGAGAAACATCTTTGTAAAGCATAGACATGATGCTTGGTAGTACGGAAAATAAACAGAAAAAAGTCTCTGGTAGACTTTTATTAAAAATAAAAAAATGTTTGTGAGTGAGAAATACTGTCGTAATACATGCATCATTGAAATGAAAAATATTATGGTGGTAGAGTAGGCCTCCAAATAATCCTTTTTCGACCGTGAACTCAAGGTCAAGGTCACAGTCAGTCCCTTTTTATTTGGAAACCCAGAAAAAATAGGCCACTAAAGTATTATATAGGTACGGCTTTGTTGACGTTTCGTTAGAGCTTGAGTGTAGGACTGCCATGTCTTAGCTTTCTCAAATCCATTCACCCCATTTTGGACGTCTATTCTAGTCTGGACAAGTTCTTCCTGGCTGTTCACCACAAAAGGGCCTGAAAAATGCAATTAACAGTATGAGCAGAATCGTAATATACATATACAAGAGTTCCATTTCCTACCGTAGGGCTGACAAATCTAATGTAATCAAAGGGCAAGTGCACCATCAGAATGATTTAGGTTCAAAATGAGCTGATGGCTGCCTCAGGCCTGTTACTTGGTCACTTCTGTAAGCTATAACTGAGTAGTGCTGAAGAGGACAGGTTCGTCGGAGGTCTTATTTGAAGGGTGACATGTATAAACTCATTTTGAACCTAAATTATTCTAATGGTGCATTTGCCCTTAAGTATTACCACGCCACCAGGCCCCAACGCTAACTCAAAATGACACTGGCCCTGTAGGACCAGTATGGCTTAACATCTGCTGGTCCTGCAAACTTTTTACTGGTCTTACATTTTTTCTTTAACATAACGAGAAAGAACATTGTATAACATTCACCACAACATTTATCTTTGTAGATTTTATCTTCATTTATTTCAAAAACATTTGGGGACATTCTCGGAGGGAAACTTTTTAACAAGAATGTCTCCAAATGTTTACTGGGCCTGTAGGACCAGTTGAGTTTTTTTTTTACTGGCCCGAAGCTGTTTTTGGGAATTTTTACTTGCCTGGTTCACCCTTAGCATCGAGCCCTGGCCACACTACAGGTTCCCTGATTGGCTGGCCAGCAATGAGGAGAAAGCGACAGGCTTCAGATCCTGTGTTCCGCATCTCCAGGTGATCCCCATCACTCAAAAGCACCATGCTGTGTGCGGCAACCTCTGATTGGTTGGTCTCTGGACCTGCAAGGTCAAAGGTCATATAAGCATTTATTCACATAACACGGAGAGAGAGAGAGAGAGAGAGAGAGAGAGAGAGAGAGAGAGAGAGAGAGAGAA
Organism: Maea johnstoni; assembly: GCA_963942565.1. Classification (NCBI taxonomy): domain Eukaryota; kingdom Metazoa; phylum Annelida; class Polychaeta; order Spionida; family Magelonidae; genus Maea; species Maea johnstoni. Next base: position 47,140,045 of record OZ012690.1, on the reverse strand, counting down.
ACTCCAAGGTAAATTTCCAACATGATATCATTAATTTCATTCATCACTGTAGCCAAGTTTGGTATCATGTCCCAAAGAATAAAATACTACCTAGATTTGAACTCGAACTTAATCATTTCAAGGACTTATATTACAATACTCGTGTATATAAAAGTTTATTATGACTGTCAAAACCATCACATCAGTACATGAGATATTAAAATATATTTGTATAAGATACAACCTTCACAAACTTTGCAATTGAGCACATCTTTGAGTTGAGAGATGACAGTCAGATGGTCATATATTCATCTTATAATCGTGTCTGTGCCTTCTAGATCATAGATTATAGCAGGGGTGAGGCTGGAAAGTCCTGGTCCTGGTAGGGGGCTAATGTGACTAGGTCTGGGCCACTCCAGGGAGATAAAATGCTTGACCTCTCAGTGTGAACAGCTCTTACGTAATGAATTTCTGGTCCCATTTTGTATCTATTACATTGATAAAAGACCTCAGATGTAAACACTCTCTAATATAAACAGATTTGCCCCGGTTATAATGTGCTCCCATCTCTTAGGATTCACTTTAAATGTTTGAAAAATGCAATCATGACAGGAAATGATCACATAGAACTTTTGAAAGTCACTAGATAGCACTTTTAACCCTCAAGAGCAAGCTAAAACTCATATATCATGCTACAAGGCAGTGTATTATATAATTACTTACCTAGATATCCCACTTTTTGCAGTCATTTCCAATAAAAATGCTTTTATACTCAGTTTTCTTCTACGAGTGGAAGTCTGTGAGACTTCCTTCTTCTGGAACACCCCCTCGTGTCAGCTTACCGCAGTTGACCTACATAGATAAACACCACGCGTCCGGATGCATAGTATTCAGGCGGGAGGTATTAGCTGGGTGGACTGCCACCCATCGCAGGCGCATCCCTGAAAATAGAGTCGTGTCGACGGTACTCTATGAGCACAGTTCCTGTCATGCTACACAATGCACTTACCAAAAGCTGTAGTCCCTAAGAGCACAAAGGCAAAGGCAGTCCATCCCAGAGGAATGGCCTTCTTGAGGATAGTTCTGGGACACAGTACAACGTCAAGGAACATGACAGGCGTACGAGTGTGAACTTCTGACTGAAAGATACGAAGCAAGAATTTAGGTCACTCAATTTAAGATATATATTGACCCTTTGTTAAACTGTTAAAGTAGCAGAATAATTACGATAGTTGGCATTCCAAATGCATGCACATGTGTGTCCGTCCATTAAGATCACATTTATCCTAACCAGTTCCATTTCATATGCTGCTCCCCTATTTTTTCTCCTTTTCGTCTATCATTATAAATCAGTAGAGACGGGCCTCCAGAAGATGCTCAACATTAGAGCAATTAGAATTGTAAACCCTCTGCTGGATGGGCCCAGCTTATACTCTTCCCTATTTTTAGTGGAGAAAGATCAGGAGGCTGAAGGCTCGTTCTATATCTAAAAACTCTCGATCTCAGGGTGATCCCTCCATCTTTCAGTCCTACTATGACTAGGAGAGGACATTCGTACGCCTGGTCCGGAAAATACAGGCATGTCGACAGGAGGGTTTGGATGAATTTTTTTGCAGTTATACATCATATCAATTGATCCAGCCACAATTGACTGATGTTAAGGCAAACAATTTTTTCAAAAAAATTGCGCCTCGATATGCGCCTGCACATGCTACGTGCACATGAGGTGCACCGCGGCAATAGAGAATTGATACACCAAAAACATCGCATGCTGAGAAGTGCAAAGCCAAGGCAACGCATACAACAAGCATGCTTTTCACATGGATTTGCCTTGGTGAATGGGGAACAAGGCAAACAATTTAAGTTGTTTCAAAGCCTTTATTGTTGTTTTACATATTGGGCGAAATGCAGTCATACATTTGAGCATAATCGATTTTGTCAAATGTCTGTTGAACGAGTCAAGCTGGCTTGAGTGTCCTCGAGTTGTCAATGTTTTCCGAGGAGGGACGAGGTATTGCCTGACTGAGTTTAGTATCTGAATCCTCCGACCCTCAGAGCACTGTTCTCAGTCTAGGGGACTCCTATGGCGGGCCTTTTTCGCATCAGGAGGAACAGGAAACTCACAGTCTTCTTCTCCCTTTACACGAAGTCGTGACTCAGAACTTGGATGCCTTCTTCAGGTATGCCTACCTGCCCATTGCCATACTTCTGAGGGTGCTCAGGAAGGTCCAACATCACTTATCGGCGGAGGTGATCCTGATCACTCCATTCTGGCCCAGTGGGGTTTGCTTCCAGCAACTAATCAAGATTCTGGTGGACATATATATATATATATATATATATATATATATATATATATATATATATATATATATATATATATATATATATATATATATATATATATACAAGTATATATATATATATATATATATATATATATATATATATATATATATATATATATATATATATATATACTAGACGTCTAGTATATATATATATACTAGTATATATATATATATATATATATACTAGTATATATATATATATATATATATATATATATATATATATATATATATATATATATATATATATATATATATATATATATACACATATATACATACATATATATATATATATATATATATATATATATATATATATATATATATATATATATATATATATATATATATATATATATATATATATATATATATATATATATATATATATATGTAATATTAATTACCTTTACACCCATACACTCCCCTGCTATAACTTTGACTCTGACACCATCGCTGGTAGCCACGGGAATGTCCTTCTCATCATACTGTTGATAAGCAGGGTCTTTTCTTTTGTCCTTGCTAGAGAGATTGACCCAGAGATTTAATCCGCGATTCACCCCCTTGCGCAGTGGCATTTCACAATGGAATATTCCGCGCCCCGATGTCATCCACTAAAACGGCCAATAGGGAAACAGAGTGTCAGAATGATATCACATCCACACGAGTTTGGTGACATGTAACATATTGAGAGAATCATATATATATATATATATATATATATATATATATATATATATATATATATATATATATATATATATATATATATATATATATATATATATATATATATATATATATATATACTTATATATATACATACAACCAACGCATATTGAAGCAAAATGATATGATACAAATGTCAATGCTTCTGGAACAATACTGATATTTAGATTAGGGGTTCTATATAGAAGGGGTTCAATAGAAGGAGCTACCTCTACCTTTCAAAGATACCACTGAGAGGCTACCAGACAAAGGAATTAGTTAAACTGAGAAATAGGGCCGAACATTTATCAATCACCATTTCATCGAAATTGAATGGACTAATTGACCAACTTCAACTGGTGCAAAACGACTTTGATCCCTCAATAAACCAAGATGAACCGCTCGAAGTATCAGTTTCAAACTCTCCACATGCGAATCATATTTAACGAATGTTTTATTAACCACCGTTTAATTGAAAACGTGCACGCCTCAATAAAAATCCCCTCCCCTCTAGACTACAATACTAGTATTTGAATTTACGGCTGACACAGAAAAGACTCAGTAGAACACTACACGTTCTTAAAATGATTTAAAGAAAGTCCACACTGCACTATGAAAATATATATTTATTTCAACTTTAGAACCAAATGAAAAGGATTTGTCTAATGTTCTATTTACCTGCATACCCCCAGGCTCGATGATGCGTGTATTGTCAAGGGAATCATCATGTAAGAGCGCACCTTCAAGCATGTATGTTACCTGTGATAACAAAAAAGGTCTCATTAGCATATCATTAAGGTATTTGGTTGAGGGCGTAGATGGGTATTTTGCAATATTAGCCTCTAATTTTCTAAAATAAAATCCAGATGTTTTGGTTATGTTGATCACTACATCACGTTTATACAATTTTCCAATTCTGAAAGAGATGATTTTTATTGCATTCAGACGTACATATGCGTCATCGACTTGTAATTCAACCACATCTAATCGCATAAACCTCAAAGCATAAACCTGGTTAAATACAATAGAAAAGCCAATATAAATGCTGAGAGCTTGTACAGAGAAATAAAGAAAAAAAATCAAACTCCCCTTTTTCAAGTGGCTCAAAGAATCATACACTATATTCCACCTCTCATCAAATTGGTGCATGGTCATATTGAGATTCGCTTTGTGTTTAATCCCTTAGGTTGAGGATACACTTAGTATGCAACGAAGCTAACGTGCATTTAGACATGACACAGATTCTGATTTACCCATTTTCTTAAGTAAGGTCCGAGTCACTAGTCTATTGTGTAGAATCTTAAACAGGTATACATCTCAAATAAGTACATTATGGAGTCTTATTTCAGAGTCTAAAACATGTTTTCATTTCATTGAAATTGACTGACTCATTTAGACTCATTTAGACCCGTTTTGTCCTATTTTGAAAGGTTACACATCTATTGGCCTTTTTATCGCGTTTATAGCGATGTGCACAGCCTTTCAACACAAGCCATAGCACATGCTTACATAAAGATGAAAGGCTGTCGTGTCACACTTAAATCATCAATGTCTTTTTGTAATCTAGCCAGAATGTGGTTTGGTTGGAGGTAATATTTAATATTCAATTTACACCTTTGCTGCGTGCTGTTTGTTTATGGATTCAAGTACTGCTCTTATAGTCACAACTGCCGAAATGTTCAGGTTGAAATAGGCTGGAGGATAGTAAGTCATTTTCACATTTTCCGGTATGCATACTTGGCAGTCCCATGATTAAAATACAGCCCATTATAAATCTTGTTAGTCGCCAGAAAAATGTTAGGAAAAGAAATTCCAAATTCACTTACACTTTCAAAGCCTTTATGAGGATGATCAATAAATCCATTGGGACGCGAGAGAGAAAACTCCTCAAACAGTAAAAACGGGTCGAGATTTTCCAACTGAATGAATGAGAGATACGTGGAAAGTGGAGATGAACAGTTCATAATAGTAATCGCTGAAAAAGGAAATTAATCGTGGTCAATTTATTTAACTGGCTGTGTTATCACGCGGGATATCTCTTAGTCCCCTGATAAGAGCTTTACCATGCATGACACTGTATCGTTACGTGGAAATTGCATTAAAGCTTGAAAATGTTGACAGAGACTTTTAATATAAACGTGCAGGAACTTGTCTGACAGGTTTCTGAAAAGATCCGGCAAGGCTCCTGGAAAGGCCATATTTTTGCTATAATACACCTTGAGGCTCTTACTAAGAATCTTACTAGTGAAGGTGTGCTGTTCAACTGAATTGTCAAATTGTTCTACAGAATTTTCCTCAGATCTTTCGTCACTTTTTCTGCCACATTGTCGCGAATGAGTGATGGTAAAAAATACACCGACACACAAATGCCATATAGTTCTATAAACATCATTTACACCGTTGAAGAACAACAAGAAAGCAATACACTGAGGGCCTGCCCCGATGGTTGAGTCGTCTAAGGCGTTGCTGCTGACTGCTAGCTGTCTCTCACCACTGAGGGCCTGCCCTGATGGCAGAGTGGTCTAAGGCGTTCCCACTGACTGCTCGCTGTCTCTCACCACTGAGGGCCTGCCCTGATAGTCGTGTGGTCTAAGGCGTTCCCACTGACTGCTCACTGTCTCTCACCACTGAGGGCCTGCCCTGATGGTTGAGTAGTCTAAGGCATTGCCACTGACTGCTTGCTGTCTCTCACCACTGAGGGCCTGCCCTGATGGTTGAGTGGTCTAAGGCGTTTCCACTGACTGCTAGCTGTCTCTCACCACTGGGGGCCTGCCATGATGGCTGAGTGGTCTAAGGCGTTCCCACTGACTGCTAGATGTCTCTCACCACTGGGGGCCTGCCATGATGGCTGAGTGGTCTAAGGCATTGTCACTGACTGCTAGCTGTCTCTCACCACTGGGGGCCTGCCATGATGGCTGAGTGGTCTAAGGCATTGTCATTGACTGCTAGCTGTCTCTCACCACTGAGGGCCTGCCCTGATGGCTGAGTGGTCTAAGGCATTGTCATTGACTGCTAGCTGTCTCTCACCACTGAGGGCCTGCCCCGATGGTTGAGTCGTCTAAGGCGTTGCTGCTGACTGCTAGCTGTCTCTCACCACTGAGGGGCTGCCCTGATGGCTGAGTGGTCTAAGACGTTGCTGCTGACTGCTAGCTGTCTCTCACCACTGAGGGCCTGCCCTGATGGCTGAGTGGTCTAAGGTGTTCCCACTGACTTCTAGCAGTCATCAATATACCCTGGTTTGGATCCCGTTCTGGTGAGGAAGTTGCCAATGACTTGGAATTAGCGGGTGGTTTTCGCCAGTGAATTACATGTTCTCAATAACTTTCAACTGGCTAGTCATGACTTAGCCACAATATAGGGGAAGAAGTGACGGTAATCGAAATTCTGCAATTCTTACCTCGCTGGGGCCGATACCGCGCAGAACCCCATCCCTCGCTCCCGCTTCCAACACAGACCTAGTCACCAGTCTGGCCATTTTGAGGCGGTTCTATGGCCCAACGACTGCCTGTTAATCACCAGTCCTTAGCAACAGAACGAAAAGATCCAACATGCATATTACATTTCAAATATAGTAACTACGAACACTGACAGAAAAGATCAGGAAAACAATATTCAGAGTGTCGTCGAATTCTATTTTATGAATGTGTTTGACAACACAGTATGAAATGCAATAAACATACGGGAAGGTGTTTGAACTTACACCTTCTTTGATAACTTACAAATAGAGATCCAATACAGTTTACTTGTGGTTACTTGTGTTAAAGCCTCTAACCTTTCTTAGAGGTTAAGACGTTCTGCGACTATTTAATATGTCAAAGACTATGCACGCTGACAAATAATGTTATAAGATTTAGAATTAACACGGCCAATTGATAGGGCGATAGCATAACCTATATCAATATCTCAGAAAGATTGACTTATAATTTCCGATTTTGTACCGCAATTAAGTTAATACCACCTTGTCCGCACTTGTGGGAGTGGGAGAGAAAAGTGTTGTTTTTTATTTGGTATGTTTTATTTTAGATTTCTTTGCTTTATTCATTGCTTGTCAACTATGACCATCGCAACTGGATGCCTTAACAATATCATTAGGAGTACCTCAAACCCATTGCAGTTGTTTTTTCTTGAACTTTGCCCATATATGAGTGATTTTTGCTTGATACCTTTCTTGCATGTTAACTCTTCTAAAGAGATTTTTCAAGTGGAATGAATTTGGACCTTTATCTTTCAGCTTAGAAGTGTATATGCAAACTGAAGTGATATTGTTTTAAAGATCCCCAAATATCTTTTTGATGTTCGTCAGAATGTACCGGTAATCATCCATACCTAGATTAGTGATCCGAGTTTGTACCATGACCCAGAATAAAACTGATGTATTACAGTACAAAAGCATGTGTTCATTATGATCAGTATCTTCCTCAAACACATTACAGACATCAGTTTCTTTTATGTCAATATTACAGAGAATATCATTTGTGAAAAATCGTATGAGTAAAGTTCTGAATTGAATGTATCTAGGAGAAATTTGATGTAAAGTATCTACTGAGCAGAATGGAGTCAGATTGAATGTTATCACACTCATTCCATTTTGTTTGCAATTCCATCAGTCAGATGTTTCTTACGACCATTTAGATCTTTATATATCACTCGAGACCATTTTCTTTTTGGAATTCTTTTTTTTGGAAAATTGCGGCTAATTCGTGACTACCCAGTTGTAAGTAGTGGAGGAAACCGGAGTACCCGTCGAAAACCACCGCATAACCCCAAATCACCGGCAACTTTCTCACATGCGCAGGCCGGGATTCAAACCCGGGCAGTGGTGAGGGACAGCGGCGCCTTAGACCATTCGGCCATCAGCGCAGGCACACACTCAAGACCATATCACACCCTTGTTAGCCTATTGTTTTTATAGTCTATTTCAAGATTACGATCATACCACAAAGGGTGTTATCACTATGCAACATAGTATGTGTAAACCACAGTCTTAGACCACAGACCACATTCTATCTGAACCAAAGAAAAAAAGTCGCACAGATCCCAATCTTGGAACGGACAGGAGCAAGTGGATGATTTTTGCTAAAAGTAGAGATTTTATTATTGGTACTTTACTGTAAGGTGCTAGTTTCCTTGTCTTCCAAACCCCTATCAACTTCTCCTTTTGCACATATTTTTGACTATATTCAGTTCTGTTATGACACCCAATTTCTCAATGTTACAAGTTATACCTAAAACTTCTATTGCCCATTCCATCGCGTATTTGCCCTCATAGGACATACTTCTGTACCTTGAGGCCATAACGTTAATTATTTTTGGTTTTATTAACATTTATAACTAGACCGGATATTTTCTAATAGACCATCTTAAAATACTCCTTACTCTCTAATAACTGTGTTTGTCCTCATCTACAAATAACGTGGTGTCATCCGCATCCTGCAAAATAACCTGTTCCACCTCATGAATATCAATTCCTCGAATGTATTCACACTCCCTGATACTATGAACAAGATGGATAAGGAAACTGGATCACCTTGACAGCAACTCCAAGATATATAGACAGGGGCAGAGAAGAGACTATTTTGGAATTTTCATGTCCTTTGCAAATTCCAATACCATTATCATTCCGTACTTAGTTTCATCTCACATTGTTATAGTGTCATAGAGAATCTAGAGTTATCTCAAATAAATCTGTTTGATATGAATCCCGTTTTGGTCTGGAATGACATTTCCTCTAAAGTCGGTTTAAGTCGGTTGGCCTTGAGTGCCGAGAAGGATTTGTAAACACAAGTTGACATATATAGCAGTCTCCAGTTTTTTTTAGTTTATCTTATTATTTTTCTTGTTTTGGAGTGCATGTTATAATTCCTGCTTTGTTGTGTTGTGAGAGTTATTTTTTTTATAGATGATAGATAGGCTTTAAAGATCTAGACTGTCAGTTTGGGAGAAAATGTTTTTAGAAAATCATTGGAATACCCATCAGGGCCATGTGCTTTGTTTAATGCTGATTGCTTGATTACCTCTAATTCTGATATTGTTATTTCAGCATCAAGTTTAGTTTTTGTTGAGTCGCTTAGCTGGGAAGATTTTTGCTTTTAAGATAAACGAAATAATGCAAAGGTTTTTCCCAACTGAAATAACAATTAATGTTCTCGTTAGGATCATTGAACCCTTGAGCTTACTCTATTTCAAATGCCCCAGTTCTTTGTTTTTGTTCCCAAAATATGAGAAAAGATGACACTTTCTATGCGGCAGTGCTTTACGCACGCCAACCAAAAGCTCCACATCTCACCACGTACAAGGTCAGGAGCAGTCTTACTAGTAAGCCAGAGAGTATGTCATGCATGGTATCAGAGATTTAAATACAAGCATTATCAGGTATCCTCCTCATTTCATCTCAGTATCGCTCTAGGTGCTCTAAGGCGGCGCACTGGAGTATGAGGTGAGAACGTGACTAGCATTGTCAGGCTGCCTAAGTTCACAGCCAGATACAGCCGTGTAAAGGACTACCGTCCTCAAATAACTTTACAAGAAGACATATTGAGGCCACACCTACATATACTAGTACCTAAACCTGTAACTCAGTTTAGAACCCCAGGCATGCATGTATGTGTGTACGTATATATATATATATATATATATATATATATATATATACATATATATATATATATATATATATATATATATATATATATATATATATATATATATATATTTATATATATATATATATATATATATATATATATATATATATATATATATATATATATATATATATATATATATATAACTAGCTACATTCATACGTTGTGTGTATGTAATTCTCAAAGCAAGTATGAGGGACTGTTAAACTATATACCTGATTAAACTAGTTCTTAAAGGAAACTTACCTTTACCTTTGGATGTCTTCTGTTAGGTTAGAATAAGAGTTTGATACGAACCGCTGTTTAAATGTTCATAAAAGGAAACTTACCTTTAAGTGTCTTCTGTTAGGTTAAATTTAGGGATAGATTCGGGCCTGCTCTGAGGGCCGAGTGGTCTAAGGCGCCGCCACTGACTGCTTAATAATAATAATAATAATTTGAATTTATATAGCGCCTTTTCCATTTATATATGCTTGCGGTCTCTCACCACTGCCTGGGTTTGTCTCCCGGCCTGGGTATGTGAGAAAGTTGCCAATGACTACTGACTAGGCGGTGTTTTCGCCGGGTACTCTGGTGTCCTCCACCACTCACCATTGGCTAGTCACAAATCAGCCACTATATGGCATACATTTGTCATTTGAAATTCCAGGGTAGATCTTATCCCTATTGAGCCGAGTATTTGGATCACATCAGTTCTTAGTCCAGCAAAGAAAAGAGACGTGAACGGGGCACACTCCCCAATAATCACTACGGTTATCGATAGTTAGTTCGTTTGAATCATGTTTCCTCTTTTCATCTTTCCGCTTGATGTGGCAACTAAGATTTTATCAGATGCAAGTGTTTGAATGGCTGCAAAGGGGACATAGAAACGATTTTGGGGATACGGCCATGAAAAGTTTATATTTCAAAATCCGAATGTTATATACGTAAACATTACCTACTACAATGTGCAGGAGTGATCTAAAAATGAACTTGATTTATTTCCAAACTTTAAGACATACAATCTAAACAATCTAGCATTATCCCTTGAATTGAGGGAAACCTCCAGATCTGACTGTTTTATCCTATAGATATATCATTCTAATACCATATATTGTGAAAAGGGTTTGTTACAAACTTTTAAAAAATAGTAGATTTTGATGAATTTATTGCTGTTGTGGACGGGAAACTCTGCGACGAAGACTTAAGATACCTTCATAAAAATAGATATCCTTCTTCGAATACTGGAGAAAGTTAAAGTTTAGCATAAGGGCAATGTAGCCAAGATCCTCAAGTCTCTATTTCTGCATGTATTTTAAAATTTGATCATCTCGATTAAATTTTGGAGGAATTCATTCAGTGTTGCTGAGAGGGGATAGCTTATGGAGGAAAACAGAATCCACATCGTCTGGGATAAACAAAAAACCTCCATTTGTACAGGAAGTGATTGACACTGACCAAGTGGTGAGTGAAATGATCTTCCTCTGAGAATACAGAAACTAAAATGTTGATATTCAAAACGTGTTTAGCTTAATAATCTCAAGTAGGCTTCAATGCTAAATCAATTAAAACTATTATGCTGAGTATGCATGTACGAAACAGAGTTGTTCTTAAATATTGCTCATACCTCCAAGGCCCTTACCCAAGTGTAGTTCTCCCTTCTGTAAATTGTACTATCAAAAGAATAGGGATCTATAAGGAAAATTCTCCAAACCACAGGGAGCATAAGGATGCCCTGAACCCTTCATTGAAAATGCATACTGAGAAATCCATAGCTGTCAACAGTACTAGATGTTGCTTACGGAAAGTTTTTGAGCTCCACTTATTACCAATTATGTGATTAATTTTCTGCAATTTGTTATACATTAAAACACATGTCTTTACATGCATCATAAAAAGTGAGAGGATGTTAAAAATGGTTACTTTATCACTTTAAATGAATTTTTATGGGAACCTTTCGGGGCTTTTTTTAACTGTTTTGATAGTTAATTTCCCGTACGCAACAGCGCTTAATGTTGTGGACAGAAAACTTTCAAACTCCACATAAGTCATCCGTCCGCCGTGCGGTCTGTTTGCGGGCTGTTTGCGGCCGAAAACCGTGGCGATCGCAGGATCACCTTGCGGGTGCCTCAAGGAGTTGGCCTCAACCGTAGAGGTTGTGCGGTCGAAAATCAGTGGTCGTGGGCTGTAGAGAGGTAACTAATTTTCGGGAAATTTATTATATAAATTAGAAGAAGGAAGAGGATCTTAAAATGGTTACTTTATCAATTAAAATGATTTCTTTATAGGAACTTTTCACGTTTTCTGTTGCGGAAGGGAAAATGACTATCAAAGTTCAATAATTCAATGATCGATACTCACCAGATCAATAGAGTTAGGTGGTAATGTAATTCAGCCTCCCACTTATCAATAGACACCAAAAAAGTACACATCTGCTAACCCAATAAAAATAATGTGATTTTAATAACTTTCCCGTCCATGAAACCAAAAATGCGTTTCCGTAGGTGAAAAGTTCATTTTAAGGGAGGTGGAGGAATGCAGGTCTTGAAATTTTTTTTCATTTTCTTATGATGTCTACTTTCAGATTATCCTCTTTTCATATTTGTTTAATGAAATTATTTTCTTAAGTTCTCTGTCGCAATTATTGTAATATGGCCTTCTATATATACATATATATATATATATATATATATATATATATATATATATATATATATATATATATATATATATATATATATATAATTAATGGTTAATATAAAGGGTGGTTAGTTAGAGCGAAGCATGTAGAGGAGAAGTGGAAAAGATATTTGGAGAGCTGGTCTGTTGGGAAGGATACCCTGGTATGCACCAGGTCAGAACAGTCAGTGTTTTTAGTCTTGTTAGGCTTGTTCAGTGGTTAAAATAGATTCTACCTTAATAGATTCTACTGACGTCCAGGGTCACCTGACTGAGAGCAGATCTGAACCCGGCAAGAGATTGGATACTGGTAATGTCTTGTGGAAGGGTATTCCAGGCTCGTATAGCAGTCGGGAAAAAGCTGTACTTGTAGGAGTCTGTTGATGCCTCTATCTGCCTATAGCCGCCTCTGGCCCTACTTCTGGTGTTGTATTGACCCATGATTAGTTGGGTAGCCGGGATGCAGACCAAGGCGTTGTTTATCTTGTAAAGCATGAGTACCTGAGCTCGGATGCGCCGTTGTATTCACTCCTCCCAGCATAGATTTTGCAGCATGGCTGTCACACTCTCCCTACCATACTGGCTGCACGTCTCTGGACCATTTCTAGACTATTAATTGTCTGTTGATGATGCGGGGCCCAGACGGTTGAGCAGTATTCTAGCTTTGGTCGCACAAGAGTCTGGTAGGCATGGATCTTTGCTTTCTTACTGGCACCTTTCAAGTTTCTTTTGACGAAGCCTAAGGTCTTGTTGGCTTTCGCTGCAGTGGTCTTGATGTGATGGTTCCAGGTAAGATTGGAGCTGATGGTAACTCCGAGGTAGGGTGCTGATTCAACACATTTCAGGACCTCACCTTTAACATACACACGTTTATTTTTTTTCCTAAACAACATCACTAAAGGAGTTCAAAACCCTTATCTCAACCTGATCTTGAACTGACTGTACCTGCTCTCTCTGCTATATAGTAAGGTTCACTATTAGTGAACTACACAAATGCCATGACAGTCACACTTTACTCGAGTAAGCCAGAAACGTGAGAAACCCGTTTGGTTACTTGCTTTAAGGTGATAGTCGAGTACACCAAGATTATCACCACTAGGTGGTGTCTTTGGCTGGCCCCTAAGAATGGATATCAAAACAAAAGATTACACATGAGCGGTGTTCACTCCCCACGAACCTCGACCTAGCAACTTTCTTTTGTGGTACGGTCAAGAGAACAAAGGGCGGGTCCCTGTGGGCCTTCCGTGTTAAATTGGTCCCAAACGACATGGCTGTCTGCTTTAACCATGCAGATTCATTCGAGCTAGACCATTTTGACTAAAACTTTCATCTCATTTTTTGGCTGAAAGTGTATAAAGATACAGCCTTCGAAGCCAATATCTTAGAATATGACAGATATGAACCCCCTCTAGGTGCAAGGTCATGTCACAGGTACCTTGATTTCTGACAGGACCTGAAAATCAGCATATACTATGTAAACCACGTGATGTTAGTAATTTTGAGGCTTAAAAAAATGTTTTTGAAATACTCATGGTGCAGATCCCCTATTGAGGTAGGACCTTGCACTTTACCAAAGACATGGATGGTCATATGGTAGACTCTCACTTTCAAGTGAAGGGTAATTCTTGACATTTTGCCAAAAAACGAAACACATCCAGATATCATGTTCTTTAAGGGTGCCGCATTACCTCAAAATAGCCACTTATTGATAAGTTTACCATTATTCGGCAACTCTGAGATGTAACCTTTACAATAGCATAAGTGCCATTGACTTCATTAAACTCAGCTTTCAGATATTCAAGTTTTAAAAATGACCTGTGTATCGAGTAGGGTTCTGCCTTAACAGCGCACGTCATTGATCATGCGAGGGTAGTCGAACGCCACGGAGGGGATAAGTTGGGTAAGGCTGAATGAGCGCGAGATGTGACGTCATCGCTAACCATGCTCTCGCGCTTTTTCCGCGCTTACTCCGGTGAGTAAACGAACACCGTAAATAGATTCACACTCTTTTTTACATAAACCGCAATATTTTTAATCGATTGATCATTGAATTATTTCAAATAAAAATCTTTGGCAAAATTGATAAAATAGTACATATTTGAACTTTGAAAGAATATTTATGTGTAATCTCGTTCACGCGATAGTGGCACGTACTCACTTCCGCCTTACGAGATCACCGGCAAACATGTAAGTGGGGGGACCAAAAAAGTTCCGTTATGTGAATTGACAGTATTTCGGATGTAATTTCCATTAATGTATATTTTGATGACTTCATACTCTTTTTCAGGTCGAAGGTAACTTTCAAGATAACGTTGACATCAGACCCAAAACTGCCTTACAAAGTGTGAGTACCTGTCCATATGTGTCCAATCTCTCTCTCTCTCTCTCTCTCTCTCTCTCTCTCTCTCTCTCTCTCTCTCTCTCTCTCTCTCTCTCTCTCTCTCTCTCTCTCTCTCTCTCTCTCTCTCTCTCTCTCTCTCTCTCTCTCTCTCTCTCTCTCTCTTTTGGTAACTTGGGGGTGGATTTCAACCATGCCCCAGTTATCATTGGAAGTGAATATCTCAAAATATTTAGATTGTTGTTCGGTAAAATTGACAGCTGCTATAGTCTGTTTGACTCGAGTTTGCAACCGCTTTTACCACTTTTTGTGACGAAACGTTCGAGTTTGCCTTTCAAACTTGGCAAACCTCTCCGGAGCACTAATATGATACGTATATATAATATGATGCTGGCATGGCCAGGAAGTGATGATTTTTTTTAGTTCAACAATTTATCTGTTGCTAAATCTTCATTTTGATTGAGAATTAATAGGCAACTAGAATGAATTATGGCAGTTCTAACGATTCAAACCGCATTGAAATTGACCCACGGAAAGGCCAGTAATTTATAGGGCTGTGCTCATCAGCCATTTTTTTTCGATCCGATTAATTGACTATTTTTTTTCGATGTCGATTTTTTCGATTCGATTATGTCGCCCGCGTTAGTGCTTGGAAAAGTGTGGTGGGGGCTGGACCAGCACCATGTAAAATACATAGCGTGGCCCGCACCCAGGCACCGACATAAGCGCTTGCAAGCGACTTTTTGAAAAAAGGGCTTTCGGGCAAGTACATTTTAGTTTTCACTTGCCTGAATGGGCAAGCTGATTTTCTGAATACTATAACACATTATACTGAATGGCCCAAATACCTAGAGATACACAAACAATGCAACAAAATTGAAAAGAAAATGGTATTCAAATCTTCAAATCCATAAGAACCAATATGTACATGCCTTTCTAGCATATGTTACAGCTTATTTCAGGCAAGTCAAAAAATATTTCGTGCAAGTCAAAACCAGTAACTACTTGCCCAGCATGGCAAGCTAGTTCTGAAAATTATGTTGGTGCCTGTCACCACACTTTTCCAAGCGTTACCGCCCGCGATAGTGCCTATCGCTGTGCAGTTTTAATGGCGGCTGCTTAGCGCCGCAATTTTTTTTGAGAAATAAAAGCACAAGGTAGGCTTTTGTGAATTTTGGGGGGGGGACTGAACTGTTAGGTAGTGGTTCAAATTAGGTTGGGTTAGGGGGGGGAGTGTATCGAGTTCGCCACTCGATGTTGGAAGGTGGTGACTATCGATCGTGAGACTTTCTCGAGCGCTCAATGTCTTGCCAATCGAGCCCAGCCCTAGTAATTTAGTTTTACTGTGGAACATATAGTCCACCACCCTGGCAGGTTTTCCTGCAACTAAGATTATGACGTTGTGTTAGCATCTGTTACTTTGTTGCATAGTGTCTCGTGAAGCTGGATCATCGACGGTCAAAACACTATGACGTCATCGTGGTAATTCTCCTGATTACATGTTTATGGCGCTGCTATTTCCCAGAATTCCCTGAAACTCGCGCATGCATCAACAGATGTAGCTGGGTGTACTTCTGTCTATGTGTGTGAGTCGCACTGGGCCCCTGTATGGATTTCGCGGTCACACACACGCTATTCCATGACTGCTATAAACATATTTTTTGTCTCAATCCCGCAAAATGTTGATTTTGCTCATCAGGTCCTGTTGTAAAATTTGCCCATTGCCGACAATACAATCTCGCATGTTTGTACTGTTTTATAGCAATTGTTGGCAATGGGCAAATTTTACAATGGGCCCCTGTATGTATTTTGTGGTGACGTCACACACACGCTATTCTATGACTGCTCTGCAAAAGGCCGCTCGCTATAAACATATTTTTTGTCTCAACTCTGCAAAATGTTGATTTTGCTCATCAGGTCCTGTTGTAAAATTTGCCCATTGCCGACAATACAATCTCGCATGTTTGTACTGTTAGCAATGGTCAAATTTTACAATGGGACCTAATGAGCAAAATCAACATTTTGCGGAGTTTGGACAAAAAGTGTGCTTATACATACACATATTAGTGCTCCAAAGAGGTTTGCCAAGTTTGGATGGCAAACTCGAATGTTTTGTCACGAAAAGGTGGAAAAAGGGGTTGCCAAACTCTAGTCAGACAGACTATATAGTCGATGATGAAAGAGTTTATCTTTCAGCTTATTTTTTTCGGATAGACTGTAGAATTAATTTTTTCCATCAATGATTTTAGACTAATGGATGTTCAAAGCTTTAATGACAGGAAAGTGGGGGAAGGAAACTTAGATTTTGAGACTTGGAGGAAAGGAAAAATTGAAGATTGATATTATTATTTTAAAGTAGATTTATAGTGAAGGCAAAGAAACAGCATTGGAGAATTGACCATCATTTGATTTGAATCAAGTCGGTTTTAAAAGTAATCGATTCATTATTTTCGATTATGTCCTCTGCTTTCATCCATGGTCAAAGTTTCCTTTCAAAAGGGGCCTTATATACCATGAAATTCATGCATACAAGTATAAGATGAACATGAACTAAAAGTACATGGACATTTATCATTCAACATTTAGGAGTTATCAGTCATATATGGGACACTAGTAAGTAGGCATATGACAATGCCTGCGTCCATGGTCTTAGTCAGCAGGGAGTCTGGGTGCCTTTTTGGACACCCAAACCTTTAAAAAGAACCCCTCAGGACACCCAAATTTTTCTGTGAGGAATTTCTAAAAATCTCAATCCCACGTTTATAATTGAATTTTTTTATCTCCTTATAATTGCCATGACATTGTTTAATGCTATCATGCCTTATTTTGATGAATTTATACATGTTTATGGTTGAAATATTAATGTATTCTATTGTGATCCCCCTTAAAAATTTGGACGCCCCAAAATCTTTAGACTGCCAATTTTAGGCACCCAGTTTCTAAATCCTGGCTAAGACACTGCCTCCGTCACACCGGAGTCCAACAGACTTACAAATTTGAATCTGCTGTGATTGTGCTACTTTCAAAAATGGAACTGGACATTTCCGATTTTGAAATTAGAGCGTATTTGCAGTCACACCACACGATTCATCGTTCAATGTTCGGATCAGATTATCAGGCGACTATTGCATGATAATCGCAAATCAAGAAATTTTGTCTTGCGATTATCTCATGTTGATGTTTGTACGAAATTCATACAACATTCCTGAGATGTCTACAAGGTAACATCTCACTCATTCAAAGATATAATTGTACAATATTTGTAGGACAATTCTTGGTCTAATATTGGAGGCAAGTCCAATATTTAGGTCTGACATTGGTACAAATGTTGTACGAATGTCGTTCGATTATCGCCAGTCAATAAATTTACAAGGTCGCAAACCAATACCAATCTTTTAACACAGATCTGATTCCGTTTTTGGATGCAAGGCATGCCAGAATAGGATCTAAATGATGCACGAATAATAAAACAATTGGGACCAATCTGCCAATTTCGGAATCGTATGACAGTCCGACTCCAG
Source organism: Maea johnstoni (assembly GCA_963942565.1). NCBI lineage: Eukaryota > Metazoa > Annelida > Polychaeta > Spionida > Magelonidae > Maea > Maea johnstoni. The sequence continues at coordinate 47,121,843 of OZ012690.1, read as the reverse complement.
TGTGACTGGGCCATTAACCCATATATAATAACCCATGATAATGCAGGCCTGTTCCCATTTGTTTGAACTGTCATGAAATTTCTAATCTTTGTCATTCTCTTTTTCAGACTCAGTGTCCCTGAAAATACTCCCTTCACAGCAGTTCTGAAGTTCGCAGCAGAGGAGGTGAGGTTTCCATACATCCTAAATCTGTCATTCCCTGCCATTTTAAGCTCTAGAGAGTAACTGAATGCATACTGTCAGTGATATCCAAAAAGAATTGATTCAATAATTGAAAAGTATGAGGTTGATAAAATGTTTCCACTAAACGGTGCTGGTATGAATTGGTATTAGACCTCAAATATGAAAAAATTGAAAATCACATCAAACTACATACATTGGATGTTGCGAACACTCTAACCCTAATGGACGAAGGGGCATTTGGTACCTGGAGCACGTTATTTTGCGACCACATTTTGAATTATAGCAGCCAAGTTTGCAAATGAAAATATCATTTATCAGCTTTCCACAGCACTTTGACAATGTGTTCTTTATAAATCGTCACTTGTTTTACCTCATAGTGCCCCAAAATGCATCACAGAGCACATATCTTCAACATTTTCTGGGTGAGCATGCCCCCCACTTAGGGTCTTAGCCAGGATTTAAAAAATGCCTGGTCAATAATATCCAAAGGACAGGCAGGATGGGTCCTGGCTAAGTTACTGCTTTTGCTGCTGCAGGAATTCATTTGCTCCTAAAGTTAAATCCTATTAGCCAAATCTACTCCTGCAATTCATATTAATAGCCCCTGAAAGTCCTAACTTTAATTTTCGCCATACCTGTCTGATGCCAAATTGAGATTACTGGCCAAAATCCAATACCAGGTTGTTCATCTTTGACGATCTTAAAACATTCTGGTCCACCAAAGTCATGTGACATAACAAAATGAACCTTTAGTCGAGTACAACATTCTGATGGCTAATTGCATAATTATGGAACTATGTGGGGGTCTTTTAGATTGGCGTGCCAATCACTTCTTTAAATGAATTTGATCACATGCATATATGCTTGCATGCTTCTCTAGGTTAGTGTTACCACAAATGCATTTATGCGTGTTTGGCATTGTAAGGGTTAAGAGTTTTCTAAAAAACCCTAACTTCAAGAAATCATTTTTAAGTGATATGTACGCAGTTTTCTTAACAGCCAAACTAAGTATACCAAGTAATCCCTTATTTATCAATTTAATTTTTATATTCTTGACTTCTTTTTCTTCAGTTTAAGGTCCCTGCAGCAACGAGTGCGATTATCACCAACGATGGCATAGGAATAAACCCTGCACAGAGCGCTGGTAGGTAGAGAAGAGAGAGAGAGAACCAGAGAACAGACATTACAATAACTCTACACTCTGAGCAGCCATAACATGCCTGACGATTTTGGAAATATTTCACTCACAAAAGCATATTCCGGAAAACATTTGAAGGAGAGATGTTTATCAGAAGCCAATCAATAACTCTCTTTCAAATATTTCGAGATCTTTGGCTCTATTCCAAAGTTATTATATAAAAGTATGATAGAAGCAGAAGATACTTTCTTCATGAACTCCGTGAAGGGAATTTGGAATTTCATTTTTTCGTGGCAAAAACCACCGCCTAACCTCAAGTCAATGGCAACTTCCTCACATGCGCAAGTCGGTATTCAAACCCAGGCAGTGGTGAGAGACACGTGCAGTCAGTGGCGGCGCCTTAGACCATACGGCCATCAGAGCAGGCCCTGGTGTGGAGTGCTTGAAATCCTTGTCATAATCCCCTTACAAAATGATCACTTCTGTAGATTTACTATATATCGCAACTCAATCTTTTCATAGGCACTACGTTATTGATGGTCTAGTTAAAAATTAATGCCTTGCTGCTTTTTGGAAACTTCTTTGACAGTGAGCATTTAAGAACTCATTGCATCTGAGGATTGTGAGTGAGAGGCTGAATAAAGTATTGATGTTCATGATTTGCCCGGCTTACCATTTGGGATAGGCACTGGTACTTGATACAATAACAAATACCGATATTGAATTGGAAGAAGCATTGTATCAAAAAAGATAAGTATCGTATCGTATTGTTTAGGTTTAAAGTGTCTACAAATTGACTATTTGTTAGCCAAATGTTTCGAAACTGAAAGTGCTGAATTCAACAAAATTAGGTCTCTGAGAGGCAGGTATTATTGGTAAAATATTGTTTAGGTGTCGTATGATTAAGGAGACAGTGTTGTATCATATCAAGATTTTTAAAGGTGCCAATCCCTACTTACCAGTATGCTCAAACCTATTAAGTGCAATGCATTGGATAGAAGCATCAACTAAATAAACTGCTCCTACCGTTATACAATTACATCTTTGATTGTCTGAGATGTTGCATAGTAGATATCTTAATAACTTCATACAAATATTGTATAAATATTACAGTGAGATAATCACAAGACAAAATCTTTTGAGTTGTGATTATTGTTTTATAGTTGCACATTGATTGGCTACTAATATTGTACAATGAGTTGTGTAGTGTGACTGTAAATACAGTCTAATTTTAAAATCAGAACCATCCAGTTCCAGTTTTGAAAATAGCACAATCTCAGCCGATTTCAAAATCGTTAGTCCGTCATACTACGTTGTGACATTATGCAAAGTCAATTTCAACTAATTGTTTCATTTCCTTTTGACTTTCAGGTAACGTCTTCCTTAAGCACGGCTCGGAACTGAGGTTAATACCTAGAGACCGGGTAGGATCATGCTGAAACATGGACCGCACATAGACAATAAACAATTACTATTTATTCTGGCTCAACCAATAGGCGTCTGCCAAGAGATTCCTCCTAACCCAGCATATCACTCATTTACAGTGCTGAACTTAAGAACATCATTTTCAACAAGGTGCATTTCACCTGAAAGTCCTGGCTAAGTGTTAGAAAAATGTTAAAAAAGATCCATGAAGGATGATAGAAAATATGAAATTTAAGTACATATGATAATTTTCTAAATTTCAATGATACCTTTATTACTGAATTGGTTGTGGGTATTCAATGAAGGGCCACATTCAATATAGCATTGCTGATTTATAGAGCGGAAGTTTGGTTTCTTATTAAGAAATCCTCTCACCGCCAAACACTTCCTGAATGTTGATGGATGGATAATCATCACTTTTTCTGCCATTTAAGACTAAATCATGGCTAGCCAACAGTCAGTGGTATAGGAAACCAGCTAACAGGAAAAACAGCAAACCCCAAATTACCAGCACCTGTCATCAAACCTGTGTCCAGACATGATGAAAATGCTCTTGGCTTTCCAGAAGCGTGCTTCGCTTTTAAAGATTGGTATGGTGTGGTTAGTATGAATCTCATTGGTCAGAAATGATACCTAACCAAGGCGATAGAAGGGATTTACAAAGCAGGGGTTTGTACAGCACAGATGTTTAATTCCTGCACCAGCTGACTGGGCGTCTGCCAGTGCATGGTTTTACAAACACCCATGGATAACATGTCCAAAAAAATAGGCCAAGTCCATCAATGACCCACATAGCTTGCGATTCCTAGCTATATTCAGTTGTGAGGTCATCCATGGAACTCGGTGACAATCGACCGTGTGGTCATGTATTATGCTTGGGCTGCCAACACATAAAGTGCAGGAATTGAATGTGGGCACTGTAACCAAGGAGGGAGGCTGGATTGCATTCCTGTAGGTTTTAGCAGCAGAGCGAGGATGATGTCATATACAGCAGGACTGCCCTGGATGATCCATGTGTAGCTATCAATCAAAAGAGCTCTCCCCCTGTATCTGCTAAATCATGAGAGTACTCACACATACCTGCACATATTCCATTGTTACTGCTGGAGTGTTATGTGGTTTTCAGGTAAAAATGGTTTTCCTGCTTTTTAAAAGAATTTTATTTTACTGGTTATAATTCAATTCATTTTTTATTCACTTGGGGAAAAAGTTTAAAATGTGCTGTGTTTGTCAGATCATTATTATCATGGACATCAAAGTGTTCCTCATCTTTCCAATTTGAATAAAAGAAAATGTCAATATGTAATATTTACCATTTGTTTGTATCAATTCATAAAGAAATACCCATTGAGTGAGTTGGTTGATAAACAATTGGTGATGTTTCTAATATTATTGAAGGACATTGGAAGTTACTTAAGAAATTGATAAAACTATGAAAGGTTATTTTGAATATTTTCCTATTGGTAAATGATAGATGGTAGAGTCTCCCATAAAAAGTCTGTAAAACAAATGTATTCCAAAAATATACTTAGAATTTTTAAGAAAAATATACAGAGAAATATATGAATTTTCTTCATGGTTTTATGTTTAGGTGAAATGTATTACCAGATAGATGTAGTGTATGGTTTTTGGGTATACATTTTTTTTTCATAATTTGAAAAGTTGATTCAGTTTTAATTGGAATTTACACATTGGTTCGTTACAAGCATTTTATTTCTCAAAATAGCACAAAAGTGTTAACATACACAAAACTTTGAAAATATCCATTCACAAAGGCAACAGTCTATTTGCTGAATTTAGTGAATTATATGGAGTTTTGACTGAGAGAGCCACTATCTTGTGTATTCTGGTCATTGATAAGCTTAAGCGTGATAGGCTTTCCAGGATTTTACCATGCATAAGTAGCGTCCCTAGCTTTTGCATTAAGAATAGAAGATGTAGTTAAATACATTTCATAAAGACTTGAAGTATCTGTGAAATATCTAGCTTATCTTATCGACAGGCCTGAGAGTGGAAACAGAATATTAATTGGTCTTCTTGTATATCTATAGTTTGTTTTATTTTGTATCAGAAACCTGCACAAATATAGGAAAATATCGTGCATGTGTACTTTAAAATGTGGTGGGTAAATGGTACTTAGTTTTGATAACCTCGAAGCAGGGTCTTAGCCGATATTTGGAAACAGGGTGTCCAAATAGAGGTTTCATAGACTTTTGCGTGTCCAAAGTGTGGTACAAAAAACATACTACTAATAAGATAGACCCTATACCTTTACAGATTTTGCTTTTTTAGGCCAGATACTGCTTTGTGTGTCTTATAAAAGTGACACTACAGCTTCTACATCTTCTATCTTCTAAGAAAAGTCATCTTCAGCAAAATCTGTCATAACATTTTGGGTGTCCAAACTGTCAAAGAACAGTGTTCTGCGTTTAAATGACACGCTGGACGCATTACGGCTAAGCCCCTTCAAGGCTTGAAGTTGTAAATTAGAATGTTATTATCTGTGTTAAAGATAAATTGACATTGAAAATTCTAATGATCGCAAAATTATGATTGATTCAAGAGAAGAAAAAAAACAAAGATTCTGTATTATCAAGATTTTGAGCTATCAGACATTTGAATTATCACAATACTGCATGGTTATGAGTGTCTGTTTAAACCAATTATAACATGATATTCATAATGAATGTTGTTGTCTTAGTCTTTTACTTGTTTCTTCACTATATCCAGTGCCCAACCCATACCTGTCAATATCCAACCATCCAAAATCAGTAGATTCCATTTAGTTTAGTTCCATTCCTGGCCACCAGGCATTAGGTTAGAAGTTTAGCTTAGGAGTGGGCCATTATATTGATAATCATACAAATATATTGATGAAATAACTTTATGAATGTTATGTAACAGATCACAATTGCTGCATGATTATATATATACACAGTTAACAAAAACACACCGAGACAGCTTTGGCACTAAAAAAATGTCATAATTAACAACACTACCATCATGATATTTCCAGATGAAATACTTCTATGTTCAGTATATTATGAAGTTTTTGGCACTTGGCTAGAAATTCAGTGTATTTTTGAGGACTAAAAAATAATAATTTCTGTGATTTGGCTAGTCTTTTAACTTTCACACTCATGCTCACAGTAATCTAAAACACAACATTAGGAGTCAGTTGCTCTATGTTTCCTATAGATATATAAACACTGCATGTTACACCGGAAGCAAACGTATCACCCCATTTGCTCCTATTTCCAGAATATTTTCAAGCAATTTTGTTATTAATTTTGCACAGGTACCTGTGTTTTTTACAATGTGGGTGGGGGGGGGGGGGGAATTTAATCCCATCCATAGAACAGTGGCTGCGTGATAATACCAAATAGTATGGGATTAGGCTATGAATACCAACTGACTGGAACGATTTACTACATACAGTAATTGGGTCAGGTGGTAAGCTAGGTACACCAATAAGCCTTTTTAGTGTAGCAGCAAAGGACCAGATTTTGGGATGGACCCCAGCCGGCGGTAGAACAAGCGGCATCATACATCAAATGAAAGCTAAGAATCTCAGGATTCAGAAACTGTGTGATGCCGGAACCAAAAAGTTGTACAACTGGAGATATCGCACCGTTTCCATGGCAACCTTTTTGAAGTAGTGAAAACAATGAAAAACTGCTCTTAAATTAAATTCTTGTTTGGTGGCCTTCTTATCAATATTTCTCATTCAAATTACTGTTGATGATTAATAAGGTCCTTGTCTAGTGAGAAAACGTAAAATAAAACTTGAAAGTTGTTCCTGCACTGAATGACCTCACAATTAGGGTACTTACGTTGAAACGGGTAAAATTAACTATTTTTGGACTTAAAAGTTTTAATAAAAGACATATATGAAGTTGTTCATACAGGAAATACATATATTTGAAAAGTAGGCGCGATAAGCTTTCATTTGATGTATTATTAGACCCCCTTGCTCATTTTTGTATTAAACAATTGGCTTCATACATAGTTGATATAGTGATGGCTATATTGGTGAAAACTCACCTAATGAGCACCTCATTCTAGTTTTGTACCTTCTTAGCATTATTCTTCATTCAAATTACTCTTGACAGTTATTAAGGTCCTTTACTAGTGAAATCATTGAAGACAAAGGTCAAAGATGTGTGTTGTACTGAGTGACCCCACATTTAGGGTAAATATGCAGAAGCATGAAAAAATCGTATTTTTGAAACTTTTTGTTTAAATAAAAGTATTATATGAGATTTTGCAGGCTTGCAATGTATATTTTCACAAAGAAGACACTGTGAGCAATCATTTAATCATAATTATACCCCTTGCACATCTTTTTGATTGCAAATATGGCGTCATTCATGGTAGCAGTAGTATAAGGGCTATATACAGCAACTTGGTAAAAGCTCACCTAATCACTCACTCACTCTACTTTTGTGGCTGCTTAGCATTGATTCTCATTCAACACACTCTTACCAGTTAATTAGATCCTTGTTTAGTGAACAAATGTTAGATTTGTGTTTGCACCGAGTGACCCCATTTCTAGATTATATATGCAAAAAACGATGGAAATTTGATATTTTGGATCTTTTAGTTATAATAAAAGACGTATCAGTTTTAATAAGGCAACTGATGGATACAATCGTGAGAGTAGACCCTCTGAGCATCCATTTTATGCATCATTCACCTTGTTATATTACCTATTGTAAATATGCCTCCACATACTACTTTCAGAACTTGTCATAATAGGCTTTTTCACACAAAAATAACAGTTACTGCTTCATTCAGTTAGTGCTATCTAATCCTGTGATAGTCTTAAATGACTGGTGCCTTTGATCGATAAAAAGAAGTGCCAAAAGCTGGCCAGTTTATTTGCTCTCGTTGACGCCTAGATTCAGGGTATGTATGAACAATGCTGGTAAAAACCTCAACTTCATCAGTGTTTGTCAGTAACAAAAGGTAGGATCATAATGCCAGAGGTGTCTATCCTGTGATATGCTGTTAATTGAATAAATAATACAGAGAACTCAAAATGTGACTAGTATAATGATATTTAGATGTTGTTATTTCATGCCTGTTTGATTGTATTTCAGAGATATCTAAAACGAGCAATATTGATTGTCATTGGACATTTGTTTTGAAGTCTAAGGACGATAATTCAAAATGATTGGAAATACTGGCATTACTACGATACAGCTCTCTTAGTAGTTTTCAACCCATTGCTGGTATGGTGATTGACTTATCGCGGCCTGCAGCAAATTTAAATGGCCATTTGGAGTTTATTTACCAACTAAAAGCATATTTGACAGAAAGATATTGTTTGCAGCATAATCCAAAACTAAATAAGGTTTTGATGCATTGCTTTATTCCTAAATTATTTTCAAAAGTATCTTAGATCCAGACGGTTCTCTCAGGTGAGAAATTTAAACATGAATAGGTTAGGGTAGCTTTTGAGCTTAATTATTTAGATTTATTACTTCCCCCACCCTGATTTTATTTGGTTAGCTTTAATACAAAGTACATAATGCCTGAAAAGTCATCTATTGAGGAACACATTAATTTAAGGATCAAAAATCAAAAATGCACCCTCCACAAAGAAGGTGGAGGAATTTGGAGTATCCAGCAAAAACCAATGTATTAACCCAAGTCACTGGCAACACTCTCTAATGCCTGGATGGGATTCGAACTCGGGCAGTGGTGAAAGACAGCTAGCAGCCTTTGGCAATGCCTTATACCACAACGCCATCAGGGCAGGCCACCTGACAAATGAATCGTGGAGAGATCTCAGCTACTCCCTCCAACCATAAGTATCCTCCCCCAAACCCTATTCAAAGCTAAAAAATGAAGCCCAGGTCAACCCTTATCATAGCTATCCCTACCCCTAACCCAAATCCATAATGGAAGCTGATAAATCAATCATTGACTGATCACAATATAGCTCACCCACAACCATATCACATCCCCTCAACCCTCAATCCACATGCAGTTAGACAAGTGAAGATTGTAACACATGACAACTGCAACCATATCTCCCCCCCCCCCCCCCCCCACAACCCTAGACAACAAACACCCTCAGCCATACTTACCCATATCAGCACATGTTGTACACACCATATCAAAAGATCCCATATCAGTACAAGTGAATCAATAAGTGATTTCACAAAGGTCACCCTAACCACTCTTCATCCCCCCTTCCCTCCTCTCACCCCTTACTACAAACTGATCAATGAATCATTGAGAGATTGCTACCTGAGTCAGCCAAACACCCCCACTACAACTCACCTCATAATCCAACCTCCCCCTTGCAGTAAAACCTGAATAGTGAAATGGTTTCCTGGGCATGGATGCATGTATAACCTCAAAACAGAGCGTAGCTCTGATTCACAAGCTACATGGGTCATTAATGTGCTTAATTTTGACATGCTATCGATGGGTTTTGTACAAGCAGGCACTGGGAAACATCCGGTCAACTGGTGCAGTAGCTAGAATGTCTGTACTGTACAAATTTATCCTCATAATCAGACCAATAGTGACTGTATAGGCTATCCCTGAACTCATATAGGTCTGCACACAGAAAGATCTTTTGGATCTTTTCTCTTAATTAATTTGGACCAAAAACATGGGTGCTTTAAACAAGCATTTTGTGTATCAAATTCCATTGGTTTTGTTTGAAACATAAGTAGCTGAAAGTATTTCAGAGGAAAATGTTTCATCATTTTTTCTTTATCTAAGTATGTTCTAGAGTTAAGCAATCGAGAAGTCCAAAGTAAATCTTTCCTCATTTAATATTTAATTAAGTGTCAAACCCTTTTCCTAATAGATATTTTCTCCACATTAATATGGGGTGGTCCTTGGTCCATAATTATGAATAGCTCTGTGGTAATAAAGCGCACAACATGCATGTTTTTTCAACTTTTCATCCTGAAAAATTTACACCATATTTGGAGGGTACATTTGTGATGCTTAAATGTGTTCCTTATCAGAAGACATTTTTAATCTGAGAGAACCTCCTGGATCTAAGATATTCTTGAAAGTAATTTGATAGGAATAAAGCAAAGCATCAACAACTATTTTATTGAGTTTTATCTTTCCTTCAGATATGCTTTCAGTTGGAAGATAAACACAATTTAGCCACTTTAATGTGCTGCAGGCCGCAATAAGCCAACACCTCACAAGCAACGTGTTGAATCAGAGCTGTATTGTACTAGTGCCAGTTCTTTTAATCTAAATTGACTTTTTTAGACCTCAAAACAAGTGTCCAATGATAATTCATAATTCAGATATCTCTGAAATGCGCTCAAAATGACAAAAAATGACACCATTTATATATCGTTTAAACTAGTTACATTTTAAGTTCTCTGTATTATTCATTATATCAACAGAATATCACAGGATAGAACCCTCTGGCATTATGATCCTACTTTTGTAACTGACAAACACTGATGAAATTGAGGTTTTTACCAGCATTATTCATACATACCCTGAATCTAGGGGTCAATGAGAACAAATACACTGGCCAGCTTTTGGCACTTCTTTTTATCCATCAACGGCACCAGTCATTAAAGAATATCACAGGATTAGATAGCATTAACTGAATGAAGCAGTAACAGTTATTTTTTGTGAAAAAGCTTATTATGACAAGTTCTGAAAGTAGTATGTGGAGGCATATTTACAATAGGTAATATAACAAGGTGAATGATACATAAAATGGAAGCTCAGAGGGTTTACTTTCACAATTGTATCCATCAGTTGCTTTATTAAAACTGATACGGCTTTTATCATAACTAAAAGATCCAAAATATCAAATTTCCACTGTTTTTTGCATATATAACCTAAAAATGGGGTCACTCGGTGCAAACACAAATCTAACATTTGTTTTCACTAAACAAGGATCTAATTGATTGGTAAGAGTGTGTTGAATGAGAATCAATGCTAAGAAGCCACAAAAGTAGGGTGAGTGAGTCATTAGGTGAGCTTTTACCAAGTTGCTCTATATAGCCCTTTCACTGTTGCTACCATATATGACGCCATATTTTCAATCAAAAAGATATGCAAGGGGTATAATTATGATTAAATGATTGCTCACAGTGTCTTCTTTGTGAAAATATCTATTGCAAGCCTGCACAATCTCATAAAATACTTTTATTTAAACAAAAAGTTTCAAAAATACGATTTTTTCATGCTTCTGCATATTTACCCTAAATTTGGGGTCACTCAGTACAACACACATCTTTGACATTTGTCTTCAATGATTTCACTAGTAAAGGACCTTAATAACTGTCAAGAGTAATTTGAATGAAAAATAGTGCTAAGAATGTACAAAACTAGAATGAGGTGCTTATAGGCTGAGTGTTCACTAAGTTGCTATATTATAGCCATCACTATAGCTACTATGTAATGAAGCCAATTGTTTAATACAAAAATGTGCAAGGGGGTCTAATAATACATCAAATGAAAGCTTATCGCGCCTACTTTTCAAATATATGTATTTCCTGTATGAACAACTTCATATATGTCTTTTATTAAAACTTTTAAGTCCAAAAATAGTTAATTTTACCCGTTTCAACGTAAGTACCCTAATTGTGAGGTCATTCAGTGCAGGAACAACTTTCAAGTTTTATTTTACGTTTTCTCACTGGACAAGGACCTTATTAATCATCAACAGTAATTTGAATGAGAAATATTGATAAGAAGGCCACCAAACAAGAATTTAATTTAAGAGCAGTTTTTCATTGTTTTCACTACTTCAAAAAGGTTGCCATGGAAACGGTGCGATATCTCCAGTTGTACAACTTTATGGTTCCGGCATCACACAGTTTCTGAATCCTGAGATTCTTAGCTTTCATTTGATGTATGATGCCGCTTGTTCTACCGCCGGCTGGGGTTACTCCTAAAATAAGCCACTTTTTGGGTCTCTGCTGCTACACTAAATCACGCAGAAATGATTTGACTGATAAGACGTTATAAAAATTGTGAACTGTTCCCAGCTTTTTATAGATTACAGGGTTAGTGGTAATGAGGAACACCTTATTGCTAGAGCATTCTCTGTATGGAAATGAAAGCACCAGTTGTCATTTCTTAGAAAGAAAGGGAAAGGATGTTAGCCAGATCATGTAGGGATCTTCTACTAAAGGGAACTTACTGGACCCTTTGACAGATATTGACTGAGTTGGTGAATAAAAATCCTGGTGCAAACAATACTCTGTTTTCAAATAAGGATAGTAGTAGTGTTTGACAGTGAATCTTAATTACCTAGCAATTAACTTAAACTGTCTTCTGGACAATAAAATGAAGGAAACTGATTATCTTTTATTTCCTATGAATTTCAATTCTTAGTGTGGCCTTAAAGAGTTAATCCATCCTAAGTATGGGGTTATGAATACATTTCTTTTTGTCAACCCCCCCCCCCCCCTCCCCCCTGCACACTCCTTGAACATATCCATGCAAGTTACAGAATTCCCCTGCCCATTTTCTTAATATCCGCTTGCTATCATGGTAGCCAAAAACAGCACAATTAGTATTATGTAAGTATGATGGGAATCAATTACCTAAATTTTCATTCAGCCCCGGAGAAGGAAAGAAGTGTTGAGAAGGTTTTGAATTGTATAAGTCTCTGGTATATATACATACATCCTGTCAGTATGTCTATCTCTAAATGCTTAATATTGAAAAATAAATTACAGTATTTATGCAAAATACTTTCAATAGATGTTTGATAAGCTTGAGATAATGAATGATTTTTTCTTAATACACCCTTGGATGTGTTGCATTCAAAATGTTAACTGATAACTCAGCACAGTAATAAACTAGAATGTAAACAAGGTAGATGAACTCCTATGGGCGATCTTTTCAACAGATAATATCTCATTTGAGGGCTTTTGAATGGATGCAAAATTCTCATCATATGTTCATAATATCCTTACTTCGGTAGACATTGCTGCTTATTCAGAAAATCCATGTATTTTTACCGCAAACACATCATTTATGATGGACCATACATAAGCTGCACTGGTCATCCTATGTGTTTGTATGGATAGGAAGTACTTCCGGGTCAACATAGCACCCTTTGACATCTGGATTTACATAATGGCTGGCCACATGGGGGCTTCTACGCAAGTCGCTTATTAAAAAGAGAGGAGCAGACTACAAGAGTATAGGATTTTTGGAAGTGTCTGTTATCACATCATTTGATTATGAAATACCAATATATTATAGTTAGTAACATTAAGTTACTTAATTGTGGTATTTGGCTTGATATTCAAAATCGCCCATTTCCTTAAATAGCAATATAATGGGCCTGTTACATGCTTGTTTTAACATATATTAGAAAACACAGGTAAAAACTTACGGCACCTTTACTGGCCTGTTAAAGGCACTCAATGCGACCAAATGGAGCATGCCTGTTTGAGGCCTGTAACACTATCTTATAACAATGCCATGTGGATACAGAGAGACATCTGGTGGCCATACTAAAGACTATGTATTGTATGCTTTTAATAAAAAAAAAACGTCAAATATTGTCAACTTTAACACCTGGTTGATACACAATACAAAACAGGATTGTGAGGTAGCCAACAAAAGGAGCATGCTGTCATTCTAGACTTTGCCTAAGCATTAGACAGGCTTGAAAGGCACTTTTATAGAAACATGTCTTCGTATATTTAACTTTTCCTAATGTATTATCTCAATGATTAAACTTTTCCAAAATAAGTCTTTCTCCTTAGTAGAGCAGAATGGTCATATTATAGATAAGATAAACCTCCCTAGAACCCGCAGACAAGGGGATCCCCTCTCGCTGTACGTCTTCGTTATCTGTTGAGAGATAAGGTATTGTGATGTATACAGAGGTATACAGCTACTTGGTACTGAAGTAGAATTGTTCCAGTTTGTGGATGATACGACTGTATCCTTTTATGGAGACCTTAAAAGCCTTTATAAACTGGTGTACATTTAAAACTGGTTTCAAATTTCAGGAAAAAACAAATTTATCATAGCTTGAGCATCCCCTGGGAAGGGAAGTACAGTTTTGGATGGACTAACACCTTCACTATATTACGGATAAGCACAACACTAAGAGAATGGGTAAAATATCGGACGACAATGCCGAACACAAAGTAGGAGAAATTAAGAAGCTGGTCTACACTCTGGTCTGGTCTTACTCATCATGGTAAGATTGCAGTCATACATTCTCTTCTCGTTTCAAAACAGCTCCATATATTCCTGTCTCCTCCGACCCCAAGCTCATCTTTTTTTCAATACCTAAATTCCATCCGAAGTAGGTTTCTGTGGCTTAATAAACCAGCTAAAATATGAAAAAAAATATCTAGAAACATATATTTGTGACGGCGGCCTGAGGCTCCATGATCTCCCTTTATTTAACGCAATTTTAATGCTAAGCTGGTGGAAACGTTTCATAACCAGCAAAGGCATATGGAGAACCTCTCCATGTGAAATGGAGTTTGATTTAATCTTTGGACCAGATATATATTAATAGAATTTTTCAAACAACTGACAAATCGTTTTTATAAGATAACGTCTTCCGATTGAAGGAAGTACTCCTATGACTATAAAAAGAGACTTGCTTGAAAACAGAATACTTTGGGTTAGTGATCTCATTAACTTGTTCCATAATATCCTTGCTATTGAAGGAATCAATATGAAGCAGGGTATTAGGATGAACTTCTTGGACTACCGCAAGTTGAAGATAGAGATCAGGGAGAGATTGGAGGGCAGGGGGCATTTTCAGCTCGCCACTATGCAAATTTCCAGGTCTTTCATACTACACAACATAACAATTGATAACACTTACCTATAATATATCCAATTTCAGATCCTTGCATCGCAAGTTCTATACTAACAAAAAACTTGAAGATGGGAATAACTGATTCTCCAATCTGCTCCATGTGCAAAACTGAACAGGAAAGTATAGGCCTTATGTTGTTACATTGCACAGTCTCAGGACAGGTTTGGCCTGAGGTTCAGGAATTGATTTCGCAACTGGGTTGCCATGCTTCAATTTAGCAATAAGAAAAAATAATTTTAAGCAAATGAGCTATAGAAGACAACTATGTCATCAATTATATATACTGATTTCTAAGGGGATCATCTTTAATGCAAAGAAAAGGGAGCAAAAACACAACACACAACATCTGTATAGGGAGATGGAGAACATTTATCACATGGAGAGATACAACGCCAACCTAAAAAGGAAGGTACAGCTTTTGGAGTCAAAGTGGACATTTGTAAAATCTCGTTTATCACTGAAAATTCCTTCACAAGGAATGTGTTTGTCACCGGTAAAACATTACTTTCTTCCTGTAATACTGAATATTGTACATATTCAACATTTCTCCCTTCAGCAATAGCTAAGCAAAAGATTTGTGTGTCACAGTCTTATACATACATATATAACATATATGTAACATATAATTCCAATGCTTATTGTCATAATTGTGTACCTGTATATTTCATACGTAATACACTGATTTCTTTCGTACAAACAAGTACTGTACTTGTAAGTCATTTATATTTACAAGAAAATGCGATGGTCATAGCTGATGTGCAAGGAAATAAAAGATGAAAAAAACTTTGGTTGTTCATAATTAAACCTGAATAGGAAAATCTGTTTAACCCTTCTAATGCCATACGCATATGGGAGCGTGTGTAGAAACACTAACTTAGACGGCCAAGCAAGTATACATGGGTGCATGATGATCAAATTCATTTCAAGAAGGGCGTGGCTAAACAAACCTCCCAACAATGCTGAAATAGCCTTTTGGGTATCAGAATATAATCCCCGAGGGTATGCCACATGACTATGGTGAGCAATACTATTCTATTTTTATGATAGTCAAACATAAACAACGTGGTTCTCGATTTGGGCTAATTTACCATTAAAAGTAAGTATCAGGGATTTGTGGGTAAAATTACAATGTGGACACCAAAGGCTAAAGGAGGTGGCTGTAATTTTCAGCTTCCTTAATTCTGTTTGATCTTGGGAGGCCTGTTTATGTGCCTTAGGAAAGAGCGTAATCCTGAAATGAGTAGATACAACAGTGCGAAAGCTGAGACGATGACCATTACAGAGACAAGGAGAAGAAATCCAATGATATCCAGCATCCAGTACTGATGAAGAGGCATGTCATTTGCATAGGATCTCAAGTGCTTGCTGCCGTACTTGAGGACATGTTTGATCCAATATGCTGCCCGCTGTCGAGGGCTGTCTGGACGGTCACGGTAGATGGCCGAGGCTCTCTGGATGTTCTCCCTGTAGGTGTGGTTCTGGACGACTTCATGGATGAGGTCAGCCAGTATCTCTGGAGGGTCACTTGGCAAATGGAACACCCTGCCATACCCGTTGTATTGTACGCGTGCTGCTCCCTGCACCTGGTCACCATAAACAGGCACACCGACCATTGGCACCCCATTATAGAGGGCCTCCATAAGCCCATTGCTGCCACAGTGTGTGACAAACACCTTGACCTTCGGGTGAGCTAGTAGGTCATTTTGAGGAAGCCATTTCATGTGGTGGACATTGCTGGGAAAAGATCTTTTCGGTCCATCGTATCTAAAGATAATTGTGTGTTTAACCAACGTAAAGGCCCTGTAAAGTTTCCAGCTATAGCTCTCTGGTATGAAGGACAAGACTGTTCCAAATGAAATAAATACCACTCCGTTCTTTGAATTTTCCAAGACGGCCATGAGTTCTGGACTTAAGGGTTTAGGGGGCCTGTTAGTTAAACCCCCTACTGATATTGTATTTGGCATCAACGGCACAGGATAACCCATGAGTAGTTCCATGTTATAGAGGGTGATCTCTCCCCTGTTCACAATCTCGATGTTGTTTGGTGGTTGAATACCTGGTAGGTATCTGGCCCATGTTTCATCCACTGCAGCTGGGGGCTTCCATGGCAATAAGGCATTTTTCGCAAACGACCATGTATTGTCAAGGCGCTCCATGAAGGACATTTCTTGCGTGTAGGAAGAGGTAGAAAGAGGCACAAATGAAGTAAGAGATGGAACTCTGTTTGCCCAAGGGTAGAACATAGATGTCACTGTAACGTATGGTAATTTAAGTTTATAAGGTATTATGTAACGACCAAATCCATAATAAAATCCATCAACAACTACAAGATCAAAGTGACTTTCTTTTACGATTTCCATCAGCCTAGAATCGTCCATCATTTCCCATATATCTGAGGTCTCACTTCGAATATTTCTTGCATTCACCTCCTGTGCGTATGTATGATTTCTTCCGAGAAAAGCCTCTGCAATGTTTGCAATACGTCCTGGGTCTTTGTAAAATGACATTCCGCGCTTGGTCTTGTAGGTCAACACTTGAATTCCAACTGATTTCATCTTGTTGATTTCATCGTTAGGAGTTGCCGATGAAAGTATGATACTGACGTTGCTTCCTTCCTTAGCACATTCCTCTGCAATGCTAGACATGTAGATTACATGACTGTGGGACTCAGAGGACAAGAATAAAATTTTATGACCGTTGCACAGGTTCACAAATGATGTTAATCCCAAAATATACACAAAACGAACAAGCCGGAACGACAGTTGAGATGCCATTTTGAGACCTTTGGGATAAAGCGTATATTGTCAATTACGCAATATCCATTAGGTGTTGGGGGGACCCCCTTGTATGGACATAAGGGGATGTTCAAAAAGTATGGATATGCTGTTATTGATATAAGCAAAAGTGTGCTTTTAGTAAACTCTGTATATGCAGTAAAGATATTTTATACTTGTTCCAGTTGACCAGTCGTCCGCCAGGCACTGGTAGACCAGTTGCCTGGGTATTTTTGGCTGTGGGGTAGAGTCAACTTGGAATTTACATGTATATTCAGGACCCTCTTGGCTGGGTAATATATCTATCCAGCTGTGATGCTACTGACATGTGATGGTGTTTATCCCTTGGAATACAGGTATCAATCGGTTGTGCAGTGTTGTAAAATATGTGTTATGCCTGCACATTTAGATCAGGAATTTAGATGTATTCATAGAAGGCTAGTATCTAGACTTGCTTTGAAAGTGGAATTAGGTGGTAGCATATGCTTCATACCGGATTTCTTTCATACTTGGTTTGCTTTTTACAAAGAACATAGTGGTTTATTAAGGTATAAGTGTATGTTAGTTAAGCCTTTTATGAGCACATGTCCATTATAATCAGGAATTTTAGGGTTGACAGTCATATCAATTTCCTACGCCTGCACTATACTCTATGAAAATCAGCTGAGTGCCCCCTCCTTTCCCTCTTGCAACCACGTGACACTGGAATGATCAGACTTGAGATTAAGACATTGTTTGCTCCAAGTACAATAGGAGTCACATGATACACTGTTACCTGTCAGTGTGACCTGGTGTTACCTTCCTTGGTTTAGTGTTTATACAGCACAATGAACTCCACGTCTCTAGGACAATAGATAGACAGTGGTGAAATGAAACATTGAAAACAAGAGGCTTGATACGATTAAGTGAAGGAAGATACAGAATACTCAGGAGTTTTCAAATAAAAATAGAGCAAATTGGCAATAAGGCATGCCGGTACCTATGAAGTGACTGACAATAATGACCAAATCACCAAATCTGTAACAAAAGCATTTTTTCTGTTACTTTCTTTTGTGATATTTATGCATGGTATTGAATCTGAACCAGCGTACTTGGATTATAAGAGGTCAGATATTCAGTGTACAAAATAAACTCAACAAAGGCGCCATACAAAATGGCTTACCATGTTGAAATATCTTCCCAAGGAAAATCACAATGTAGAAATAACACAAATTGATAGATTAGTATTTTATACAGTCAGGTTTGTTCTTATTTTTAGAGAGAATAACAAACAAGACTTGTTTATTTGCAAAAAGATGCTAAAGCAAAATCTATATCTAACTCCATATTACTAGTTTTCATTCCAAAATATTCACCAAGTCAATTTTTCTTTTTTTGGTTGAAATGAATTTACTATGTTCGGAATTTTGATGACTAGTGTTGAGCCAATACTAATTTATATGCATGCATGGATTGTTAACAGACTATTCATCATTGTCACTGACTTTTCAAGATATACGAATTTTTTGGTTCTTCAACAGAAAAATTGATGGGTTCATTCTATATCAGTCTCGTTGGATGGATAACTGTGTTCAATTATCCTTTAAGATAGATGTTGTATGGAAAATACACATAAGCGTATCCATCACAAACCCTATAAAAGCACCTCTTCATGAAATGGTAATTTAGCACTATTGACATTAGATCATTGTGTTTTTGAGGAAACTATTTGCTAGAAAGCCCGATATAAATACCTTTGTAGCAGGATGCTATGGATACTATTTATGGATGAAATGGAACATTTGGCTGTCAGCACTTATAATGAAATTAGCCTAGATAACCAAAAACTCAATGGCATAGGATATCTTTAGACACATACTGTGACGGCAATAGCTGATGGTGGAGGCAACTGGCAGAATAATGGGAAAAACAAATTCCAAGTCACTGTAATTTCTTCACATGCTTGACTGCAATAAATCCTTTAATAGGTTGAAATGAGGCAAGGAGCTAATAAAATGCTGGTTAATTGTGGTCATTGGTAAAAGGCTTAACCTCGTGCATTTTAATGTAAAAATGGTGAGGAAAGAATGGATTAGATATATTAAACAAGACTGCTCAGGAAGAGCCATATGTAGGCATCAATCAAGATACCTCTTCCTCTCAATATTGTCCCACAGCCTGCTTAACCATATCTTTAGTGTAAGAATGATCTATGTTAAATTCTGTTTGTGGTAATATTATTGTAGAAAAGCGCATAGAGAAGAAATGGATTTATTACTACTAACATATATGAATAAAACAAAGTATACTATTTCAAACATTATATTTTCTTTCTTTAGATCCTCTTACTTTTCAACTGTTGGAATATAGGTCAACGCTAGCACAATGATATACATGTATGTCAAATTTTCCTCCTGCGAGAAGTTTCAACGCCTAATCTGATTACACGATGACCATAGTTGGCAAGCAATAAGAATCCTTTAAAACGAATAAAGTCATTATAGTGACCATTGATACCTGCACACATTTTAGTGTTATTGCTAAACTATATTGTTGCTTGCAGGTTATGATACGTTTCCTGCATTTTTAGTTAATCTGATGAAGTACTGCTATTATTTTGATATGATTTGCTAATATATTGAGTATTTTACAATAATTATGCTGAGCATGTGTCAAATCCTATCGTTATTGATGTCTAACTCTTGCTCCTATTCCCATATCCAAAAACAGGTTCGTTACTGGTGAAATGTACAGATTAAGTAAAAAGTTGATTGCCAAGATCTCTTGAAATATGGGATATTTTAAATGGAATTATTTGATTGTTACTACATCTTTGTAGGCGGATGGTCTTTGTAAATATGTGAGGTTTACTGTGTACTGGTCTTTACTGTTCTTTTCTTGGCTGGGTTAATTCTGTTTGACCTTGTATGTACTGCATATATGGTTCATGGAAAGGAATAGTCCTTTTAAGAGTGTATATATCAACAAGAGAGCTGAGAGTATGAGTTACATGGAGACTAGGAGAGGAAATCCAATGATATCCTGCATCCAGTACTGATGAAGAGGCATGGCATTTGCATAGGATCTCAAGTGCTTGCTGCCGTACTTGAGGACATGTTTGATCCAATATGCTGCCCGCTGTCGAGGGCTGTCTGGACGGTCACGGTAGATGGCCGAGGCTCTCTGGATGTTCTCCCTGTAGGTGTGGTTCTGAAGGACTTCATGGATGAGGTCTGCCAGTTTCTCAGGAGGGTCACTTACTAGTTGAAACACTTTGCCATATCCATGATGTTGGACACTTGCTGCCCCCTCTACGTGGTCACCATAAACAGGAATTGCAGCCATTGGCACCCCATAATAGAGGGCCTCCATAAGCCCATTGCTACCACGGTGGGTGACAAACACCTTGATCTTTGGGTGAGCTAGCAGATCGTTTTGAGGCAGCCCTTTCATAGGGTGGACTTTGCTAGGAAAGTTCTTTTAGGTCCATCATATCTAAAGATAATGCTATGTTTCACCAATTCAAAGGCCTTGTATAATTCCCAGCTGTATTTCTCTGGTATGAAAGACAGGACCGTTCCAAATGATATATATACTACTCCACTCTTTGTATTCTCCAAGATGACTATGAGTTCTGAACTTATGGGGTTTAGGGGGCCTGTTAGTCACACCCCCTACAGATATTGTATTTGGCATCAATGGCAGGGGGTAACCCATGAGGGGTTCCATATTATAGAGAGTGATCTCTCCTCTGTTTAGAATCTCAATGTTAGTTGGTGGTTGAACACCTGGTATGTATCTAGACCATGTTTCATCAATTGCAGTAGGCATCTCCCATGGAAATAAGTAATTTTTCACAAGGACCATGTATTGTCAAGGCGCTGCATGAAGGACATTTTCTGTGTGTAGGTAGAAGTTGAAAGAGGCACACATGAAGGAAGAGCTGGGACTCTGTTTGCCCAAGGTAGGAACATAGATGTCATTGTGATATATGGCAAATTAAGTTTGTAAGGTAATACATAGCGACCAAATCCACAATAATAACCATCAATAACAACGAGATCAAAGTTACTTTGTCTCACAACTCCCATCAGCCTTGTGTCATCCATCATTTCCCAAATATCTGAGGTTGCATTTCTAAGAACAGCTGCATCCACTTCCTCCATGTATGTATAGTTTGTACCAAGAAAGGCTTCGGCAATAAGTGCAATACATCCAGGGTCTCGGTAAAATGACACTTTGCGATGGCTCTTATAAGTCAACACTTGAATTCCAGCATTTTTCATCTTGTTTATTTCATTGTCAGAAGTCGCCGATGAAAGAATCAAAATTATGTTTTTCCCTTCCATTGCACATTCCTCCGCAATGCTTTACATGGAGATAACATGGCTGCGGGCTTCAGAGGTCAAGAATAGAATTTTGTGACCAGAAGACAGGATACAAAACAGCAAACATTCAATGACAAAATAAACATGACGAGCTAGTCGGACGCAAGGCAAGAAGCCATTTTAACAATCCTGCCTATGATGGCGTGTACAATATTTACTAGGGATGGGGAGTTACCTCCTATTCATGGATACACTAGGATGTGTGGCATGTAAGGTTGTGCCATTTACTCTTAATATGTGGGTGAAAGTAGGATATTCGGACAGTACGTTATACAGGCTAGTGTGGGGATCTCAAACATTTTTATTGTCGGGGAGGTTCCTCGAAATTGCGATAAGAAAATAATTCTTTAGAGATGGTTTATTTGTTGCATTATACATTTATTACACTTTTGCACTAACAAATGAAGACTATCATGAGATAATAAGGCATACCCATCAGTATGTAGATAAGTACCCAATCATTTGCCTCAGGAAGCCCCGTGACAATATTAAGATTTATCCTGAGGACTTTGCTTGTCCTAGATACGCCATAAGCCAGACATCCCCTGATTGATAACCTGCTTTATCGCAGGGCGACCTGAAGTTACCTTCGCTGTTTCTTAGTGTGTGTAACTGCACAATAAGGCTGTTGATAAGCAGTCTGTAGAGAACAAATATAGGGAATAGAAGTTCTCTATAAAGATTCAGAGAATGATTAGTTAAGATTGCCTAATTTTGAAAAGATGAAAGTGTTTTGTAATCAGCCAAAACACATGGAGCGAGTGGTAATAAAGACCAGATAAAGATCATAATGAATCCTTAGTGAACGGATTTGCTTGAGATCTGGTATATTAATAGCTTGGAAATGTCATAGGACATACTGTGGTCTGTACCACAAAGACCAGTATTAGGACCATTGTTGTTTCTGATCTACCTCCTACCCTTTGGGAAACTCATCAGAAAGCATGGTTTAGAGCTTCACATATATGCAGATGACACAGCTCCATCTGTCAATAAAAACGCATCACTCAACAAGCAGTCGACATAGGAGTTGCTAGGCTGGAAGGCTGCCTCACTGACATATATATATGGATGTCACAGAACAAGCTAAAACTGAATGCAGACAAAACGGAAGTCTTAGTGCTAGGCACCCCTAATCAGCGAGCCAAAATATCTGTGCCTAGCATTTCCGTAAATGGTGGGATTGTCAAGATTCTCAATATACCTATCGGCAATCAGGGCTCTGTTTTTGATCCAAGCATGAATATGGCAGCACATGTATCAAACTATCACCTTCGAAACATCAGAAGGATCAGAAAATACTTGACTACAGAATCAACTAAAAGGGTGATCACTCTCACAAAGAAGCACGACCATAGCACTCCAGTACTAAAGGAACTGCACTGGCTACCAGTCAGGAAGAGAATTGAATTCAAGATTCTGCTACTAGCGTACAAGTGTCTGCATGGAACTGCACCTTCTTATCTGAGGGAATTGCTGAAAGAGTATGTCCCACCATGGACACTGAGATCCACCCCAAGAACTTAGTCTGCGAGCCGAGAACCAACATGAAAACCTACGGTGACAGATCGTCTAGTGCCGGTGCCCAAAAACTATGGAATCAGCTCCCAAATAATATTCGAGCAGTTGGAAGTGTGGCAATCTTTAAACGACAATTGAAAACACATCTGTTCAAAGATGTGATATATCAATTAAGGTCTTACGATACTCTATACCGGCGACACCTATTGGGTATTGGACAAACTAAAATAATTTATTACAATTTACCTGACGATCACTGGAAAAATTGAGAAGAAATTGATTTTTATTGAATATGTACCAATTCTGCATATCCCTGCCTATTATAAACAGTATCCTATGAGTTTTTTGTTTTTGGCTACAGTGATTTCCATATTCGTTGAATTTGATGTTTTGACACGTTTTCAGGAATAATGTGTGATAATTCATGTGTATAAAATGAGGTTCCCATGCTCACCAATATCTTGTATAAGGATGGGCATGAGCGGTAATAATTGAGTAACTCTTTTCTAACATTTTCATGAAAATTTGCCCCAAAAAAGTCCTATTTCACAAACTTTGACCATCTGTGGTTCGAAAACTAACAAGATGACCTATCATTTTCTTGATCTCTTCTTATTTAGGGCATTGTGTAGATAGTGTATACAAAAAATTGGGGAAAATTAAACTAGGCAATTCTGACTTATATCAATTTTGGGCTAAAAACTTGTTTCTCGAATTCCTTGATCTTGCCCAATAATTCCCATATAACTGCAGAAAAATAATTTCAACAAGGCAGAACAGTATTTCAGGCAGTGTCAGTATCTTTGAAGGGATAAATCTGGGAAAGAAAGACACCAATTTTGGATAAAGTGATGTTTGTGACATAAATTGCATTAATTTTTCAAAAATCTGTGAAAAAAAAACTAAGTTGATGACCCCATGATTTTAAGATGTTTTGAAGATCACTGTGCTATGTTCTTTCCTCATGCAAAATTTCAGGAAAATTAAACTGAGATTTCCAAAAGTGTCGTAAGACCTTAACTATGTGGATATCAACATCTATCCTTTGACAATGGAATGTAATGAGCCTTTGAGCATGTTTACGTGGAAAGGGCGCAACATCAAATGACAGTATTATGGTATATCATTATTGGAAGGTTATCACAATTTTGACTTTTTTTCCAAAGTTAAGAAATCAAAAAGTTGAAAAAAAAAACACACAACTTTTCTCTCTTTTCTGACAAAATATCCAAAGTAGATGGTCATACAATCTGAACAAAACAGAAATTTGGAATAGATGTGATGCTCTTTCCTCTGTATTGATCTTTCCGCAACATGTATGTAATTTGATGGTACCTGATAAATAATTGTGGATAAGAATATATATATATATATATATATATATATATATATATATATATATATATATATATATATATATATATATATATATATATATATATATATATATATATATATATATATATATATATATATATACTAGTATATATATATATATATATATATATATATATATATATATATATATATATATATATATATATATATATATATATATATATATATATATATATATATATATATATAATTGTACCGTTCTAGGTCTATTTAATTGGTAGATAACTGTATTACACGCATCCCGCAAGATGCTTTCCGACTCATCAAATCAGAAAAGTGGGGAACATTTGTAACCCGATCCAATCCCTGGACGCGTCTGTAATAGTGTTCTATTGTGAACTGTTTAAAATACTTGACTTTCATGCAATCACGAACAATGTAAAGGAAAGTTATTTTAAAAGTGAACTAAAAGAGCACTGGAAATATTGTCGAAACAATGCTTCTTAGGTGAGAAAGATACTATTACATGTATTACGGAGTGAGCAAGTTCTCCGTCATCTAAGGGTTTGGTAGGTTACTTGCCGTAAACCCTGAAGTACGAATGACGAACTCTGAATGACTGAACTTAGCTTCACATTATATCAATATATCTTCTTTGATGTTTAAAGCGGGTAATTTCACCTTTTAGATTAATCAAAATATCGTCCCACCAATAATCAATATCTCATCTTTAAGTACACTGTTATGGGACTTGCCCTCTTTCCCAAATACGCCTATGTTGAAAATTGGTACAAAAAGTTATCAACTTTTCAGAAGGTATTTCAGAACATAGTTTAGGTGACCTTAAATTTCGGTATAACATATTTATCTACATCTCTCACTATTAGTTACAAACGTTATCATAAGCGCTGATAAGCTCACGGACGTTACCTTTTGAACTCCCACGGTTGAACCTTATGTCATACGAGGAAACATTAATTATCAGGAATTCAAGTGGGAATGTTTTTGAAGTATGACACGAATCAACCCCTAGCCGACTGTTATTTTATTGTGTTATCAAATGCATGTCGTCTAGGTGATAATAAGGTCAGCATTTAACCCTTTCCAGGCAAAAATAAAACTAATAAACGACACATATATGAATATTTCGTATGATTTTTTCAAATTGACAAATAATTGAGTTGACTTAATTTTCAGCCGGTATCACCTTGCATAAAACCTTATTCTACCTAAATTCACCTTTATATAACTAATACAACGACCATCTGATAAGTAAGCATGTAGGATTATACAGAATAAACGACCATTGCTGAGGTCACTAGAGCACAGTTTACCCGTAGTGTGAGGATATATGAGGACTGGCTAAAGTCAAAGTGTCTTCCAAAGTTCATGGCAAAAAGCATTTAAAGAAGCAGCGGATCAAGGACAACTAGAGAGAT